>MU772476.1:0-38645 GCA_026770625.1 Nicotiana glauca
TGGGCCACCGGAACCCTACCGGTGATTCGTTTACAGTCGTCTTCTCCGACCAACTTCCACACTCCTGTACTCTCTCCTCCTCCTCTTTCACCCCATCACCTTAACTCCAGCCAAACACCTTTCATTCTTCTCGAATCTTGAAAAATAGGTCGTCGGAACCCTAGTCGGCGACCACCACTTTTGAATCAGCTTCCACCAGTAACACCCTAGAACCACCCTGAACCCCTCTTTCACCCTATCCAACTATTTTCCCTCGAATCTAAGCCTAACCCTTCGAATAATANTCAACAGTCAAGAAAGGCTCATGGCCTTCAGACAACCATAAAATCAAGAACCAGAAAGAAAAATGAAGAAAAAAGAAGGAAAATCAAGAACCAGAAAGAAAAATGAAGAAAAAGAAGGAAAAGAAAGAAAGAAAAAAGAAAAGAAAACCAACAGGAAAAGCTAAGTAGCCCCAAACCCTATTTTCTCAACTATGCTACTTGTTCTTCGTTTCGTCTTTATTATTTGCTAGCCTGAATCTGATGCATGCTTAAGGTTTTTCTGTTTATACATGAAATCGACTGTATGCTCTCTTTTTCTGATTGAAGTCACTAGTTAAATCGCATGCTTTGTAGTCGCTTAAGGTTCTTGCTTGATAGATCTTTTTCGATTGAATGTTCTGATTAATTGGATTCAACCATTATCAAATTGCTCCTCTGAGTCCTGATTAATCAAATAATTAGTCGTATTAGGGCTATGTTTGTAAAAACTGCTTAATGTTGGCTATCATTGCAATACAATTTTTACTCTTGACTCTTCTGAATTTCTGAATAATTAGTCGTATTAGGGCTATGTTTGTAAAAACTGCTTAATGTTGGCTATCATTGCAATACAGTTTTGACTTTTGACTTGTATGGATCCTTGATTAAGTAAAAGGCTATTTGTGGCTATGTTTGCAAAGTGGTTATTTCTGAAAAAGGGTTACTTAGTTCTGAATTGGCTATAATATAAAGTCTAAGTATTGGGGTTATTTGTTAAATACTACTCTGATTTTTGACTGCTCAAGGCCCTAACAGACCTAAGGGCAGGTCGGGTAAAAACTGATAACTATAAAGGGTAAATAGGGAATGGGAATTGGTATTATTGAGAATAATATAGAAGTAATGAGGGTATAAGGGACAATTGGGCCTGGTTTTACCGTAAATAGATGGTTAATAAAGGGTAAACTAGGCATAGTTAAAAGGTAGATAAGTAATAATCCTTAGCAAGTGAGGGCAGCTAAGTCATTTTCGCCCAATAGAATAGTAAAGAATAACCTGGAACTTTCTAGCAGGGGTTCAAGTGCATGTTTATTAAAAACACCCTATACTCAATTGAAATAATTAAAAAAGAGTGGGGGTGGGAAATATGAATAATTAATTCAAATTTCCCTCCCATTCTACTCTATAAATAGGCCCCTTCAAGCCTAATTCGGGGAGAAATTTTGGTTGAGAAATTTTGAGTTCAGAAATTGAGGGGTTCGAAAAAAGAGGAAGAGGGTGAGAAATCTAGAGATTGGAAAATTTATAGAGAGGTTCGAAAAAATAAAAAGGTTCAGAAGATTTGAAATCTAAAATACACTGAAACATTGTTACTGCTACATTGCTGTTTGTTCGAGTGATATTTTTGATTTCTGTTCGCTGTTCTTCACTAGTTTGGTTGAATCCACTGGTCTTCTACTCTGAAATCGAGCCTGTTGCTGTGTTAATTTGCGTTCATTGCTGTTGATATTTGGATTGCTGCCTATCGCTGATCTTCTTCTTCTTCTTCTACATCCTAGAACTCATTGATTTTTATCTCGATTTGATCAGGTACACTACTACCTCTCAAGGATGTAACTGAAGTTCTTTGAAGAAATGAAATGCGTATTAGTTTCCATTTGTACTTGTATTTCAATTTTGTTGTGGCTGTAGAATTCTTAGAACCTATATGTAATTTGTTAGGAAAATTATATGAATAATTTGGACTGTAGACTTTTGAACTGCTGACTTGAATTGATAATTTTTTTTTTGAAATAGGTAATGTAGGTATTCATGTAGAGGTTATACAAAGTAGAACAGTGATAATAAGTCATATAGATTATAGATAAGAAAACTGGTTAAAGTCTAGTTTGATCATTTCTAGATCTTCGTTTATCGTTAATTCAGAAATGTAATATAAAATAATTGAAATGCCTCTGTAGTTTAAATTCTGTATCAACGATTATAAACTCGAAAAGTATGAAGTAGTTAGATTTAAGTTTCGTTTATAGCACTGAATTGTTTAAGCTTGATTAGTTATAAACTTACTTTAAAATTCAATAGCATGGTATGAAACAGGAATAAATATGAATGAAATCCAGGACTTAATTTGAATAGGTTTATTATAGATTCAGTTTAATGTTTCCAGTCGAACAAAAATGATAATTTAATTTTCACATCTGAATAATCAGTGCATCAACTTATAGCACGAATCAGTGAATCAGGATAGTTAATATACAAGTTGTTTAATAATAGGAGTGTCCAGATTTGAACGAATTCGTAACTATAATGCATGAATAAAAATGCTGTACTATCACCTTTTGGAAATTTTGATCATGTACTATTAAAAACTTTATGTGTAGATTAACAGTTAAATGATTATGTTTAAGACAGTTCTTCTGATCTCATTTACAATTTGGGCCTAATCGGGCGAAATGGCCCTTAATTAATTATCATAGCCCTGATACTCACATGAGCAGAATCAGTATGCACGAGTTGGGCCAAAACGTATCTCATGCACAGTTGTGCATTATCCCTTTCTGCTGAACCAATTTCCAGGCCCAAATCATATAAAGGCCTGGACATAAAAGACATTAATACAAACCTTAACTAGATAGCATTAGTCATTATATAGATTAAGACAAAAACAAGTGATAGAAAATGTAGTATACCCTAGGTTCGACCTTAAAAATTGAAATGAGAAGAACCTCGTCGCAAAATAGACAAAACGGGCCCTCAAATAATAATTACAAATCTTTAGACCCGGAAGGATCGTTTAGCCAATTCCACGATCTCTCCCAAAGTAACGAAGAATAGATACCACTAGGCACAATCTTAATATACATTCNGGCAATTCTTCTAAAAAAAGACAAAGCGGAACATTAATAAGACATAAAAGCGATACATATGAAGAAATCAGATTAAAAAAAACAAAGACAACAGTTGAGCGACCGTGCTAGAACCACGGAATTCGGGAGTGCCTAACACCTTTTCCCGGGTTAACAGAATTCCTTATCCGGATTTCTGATTCGCGGACTGTAATAGAGTCATAATTTCCTCGGTTCGAGATTAAACCGGTGACTTGGGACACCATTATTTTCCCAAGTGGCGACTCTGAAATTTAATAAATAAATCTCGTTCCGACTGTCCTTTAAGTGGAAAAACTCCTTCCCTTTTGGTTATTATATCCCTTTCTCAGGGTGTAGTAAAACCAAAAATAGGGCATTGTGCGAAAGCATATACGATGAGGTAAAAAAGGAGGTGTGACACATGAGTCTCAAGAACCCCAATCACAACTATACAAGAACTATGGAGTCGATCTACCACAATAGAATCACCCACCAGGGTAGATATATAAATAGGAGCACTCAAAGAATCACTAGGCATGACCAGATACGGTGCAAAATAAGATGACACATAGGAGTACGTAGATCCTGGATCAAACAAAATTGAAGCATCTCTGCTATAAATCAGAACAATACCTGTAATAACTGCATCGAGAGCCTCAGCCTCGAGCCTGGCTGGAAGAGCATAACATCGGGGCTGGGCCCCACCACCCTAAACTACATCTCTAGGACATCATGCTGCTGGCTGGCCTCCACCTCTAGCAGCTAGAGCTCTACCTCTAATACCTCCACCTCCACCTCTAGCACCTCTACCCCCACTTTTAGTTGGCTGGAGGGGCTGTGGAACACTCGGTGCCTTAACCATGGCATGAGAACCCTGATGCTGAGAGATACTCGGTGCTTGATAATAGGCTAAATTGTATAGTTTGGCCTACGTTTGGGCTCTAACTTATGGATATTTTACTGTTGTAAGTGTGTAAATAATGCAAAAATTGGCTCTAATGGTGACTTTGATGTTTCATTGGAGTTCAATAATCAAATGAGGGCTTATGATGGTGATCCAGGCAAAAATTGGAGTGAAGGGACGAAAATTAGAACAAAAGCACCAAACCAGTGGAAAACCCCACTAACGCGGGCATTAGCGCGGCCTTAGCGTGCCACGCTAGTCCAGCAGTCCAAAACAGAAGGAAACCCAACTAGCGCGGGCATTAGCGCGCCCGAGCTAGTCCAGTGGCATAAATAGGGTTTTAAAAAGGGTAATTTCGGAAGTCTAAGCAAATCCACACAAACTATAAAAGGTTTAACAAGTCCAATAGAGAGGGAGTTTGAGTTTCTTGAGAAGAAGCAAGAGAGGCAACTTAGAAAATCAATTTTATCTCTCTACTTGTTCTTCTATCAATGACTATGAATTTTTTTGTAGTTTTTATCATTGTTATAAGTAGCTAAATACTTTAATCTAAGGTTTTGGTGAAACCCGTTGGGGATGACTTGGTTGTTATATTAATATAGTTTTGAATTGGTTGTTAATCTTTACTTGTTCATCTACGTTTTGATTGTGGTTAATTGAAAGGCCCTCAATTATCCATCCCTATTTAGTATGTATCTACTTGAGAGAGTGTGCATATTTAGGTAGTTGTTTGAACAACATCACTCCCGGAGTATAGACGAGAGTCATAACTGAGGGTTTAGACGTTGGATTAGAGATAACGATACCTCGGGTGCAATCTAAGTGAACTATAATGAGAATCTAGCTAGCGTAGCTTGAGAGAGTGTGTCTAGTAAATTATCATAATTGCTTGAGAAAGAGTTATGATAGCTGGAGAGTTCATGATTGATAGAGATAACTAAGTCATAGTTATAAGACGTATACAACCAAGGAAATCAACAACGGGGGAAACCATTATCTTAGACCTTATTCCAATTATTTACACATCAAGCCTAGTTAAATTTTAGCTGTTTATTTGTTTTCAGCTTAGTTGTTAAAAATATCATCAATTGTTAGTCACAAAGTTTAGGGAAATTGATTTTGTGAATTTAGTAAGTCCGACAAAAGTAATTGGTAGGTTAATTCCCTCTGGTTCGACTCTGGGTAGAATTACTCATATTATATTTGCAACGTCCGCGTGTCTTTTTATAAGGCATAGTTTGGCGTTATCAAATTTTGGTGCCGTTGCCGGAGAATTAATGGTGTTATCAATTACAATTGAAAGAAGTACAAAAATTCGTAGTGTAGTCAATTATCTCTATACCCAATCTTCTCATTGAAATTCTAAAGTTTGAGCTCTTGTGGAATTCAGGTGTATGCCTAGAAATTCTTCGAGGACTGGAGAACTGCTAGAAGGACTCTCAGACTCAGAGAAAACATTCAGAGCATTAAACATTGCCAACAAGAGAACACAACAATCCCGACAATCACACCAGCTCGAATTTGACGTGGGTGACGCAGACAACGTCATTGGAAACGTTGGGGATCCGCCAGCAAACCCTAATGCGTGAGTAGTGACACCTCTTGTTCCTGAAGCTGCACTTTATGACTGGGCACAACCCACAGCTTATAACCTGGCCACTGCCAAAGCTGTGCCCGCAATCCAAGCGGAGACCTTCAAGATAACCAACAATATGTTGCATCTACTGCAGAATAAAGGATTGTTCTCCGGGTCACACATTGAAGACCCGCAAAAACACTTGAAAATTTTTCTGTCAATTTGTATGACCCAAAGGCAGCCAAATGTGACCCCGGAAGCTATCAAGCTACTACTGTTCCATTTTTTGTTACCGGGGAAGCTCAAACTTGGCTAAATTCGCTCCCTATCAACTCCGTTGCCACCTAGGAGGAATTAGTCAAGCACTTCCTGAACAAGTTCTATCCGCCTAACACGACTGCAAGATAGATTGATGAAATATTGCAGTATAAGCAGCAGCCAACTGAGTCCTTGCAAAAAACTTGGGAAAGATTTAAAGGGATGCTAGTGAAGTGTCCTCACCATGGCATTCCAGACCAGATGCTCGGCCAGAGATTCTACATGGGGCTAGCTAACAATTTAAAAGCAAATGTGGATGCTTCAGCTGGAGGGGCATTTTTGAGTAAGACATTCACCGAGTACAAAATCCTTCTTGATATGATGTCACAAATTCGGGGTGGATGACTGGAGGTACAACACTGGCACCCATAGTGCATTCAGTTCCTCTTGACCCAAATAATTCGTATGCAGAGAACATGGCCACACTCACGACCCAGATGAGCATATTGACAAAGAAGATTGATGATATGGGTACAAAATAGGTGCACATTGTTGATACAACAAATGGAAGACTGTGTACACCTTGTATTAATCAGTCTTATGTGTGTTCATGGAGCGAAAAGGTGAAAATCAAGGGGCAAGGGAAGATATGAATTATGTCAACAACTATGGGGGTCAGAGACAAGGAGCACAACAATGGAGATCGCCGCAAAATTAGCAGTACTGGCCTAACATGCAACAGCCTGGGGGTATGCACCCTCAAAACCAAATGGTGCCAGTACCATATCAGAAACCACAGGGCTATCCACAGCAAAATCAGCAGCAACTAATATATCAACCACCTTCTCAGTAAGATAACAACATGATAGAAATCAGGGGTATGCTTCAGCAACTCATTGGGACAAATAATAAAGTGCAGGAAAAGTTGGCAGTGCATTATTTAGCCATAAAGAACATTGAAACGCAGCTGGGACAGCTGTCCATGGCTCTAAACAACCGCCCTCGGGAAACTTTGCCTGCAGACACAAACATAAACCCCAAGGAACAATACCCGAATCAGGTGATGGCATTGACCCTCTGGAATAGGAGCGACTTAGACATAGAGCGGGAAATTATACAAACCAGCAAGGAGAATACACTCGCCATTCCAGTTTCGTTAGAGATAGATGAAACAACAGAGCCAACTGAAGTAGTGGTTGAATAGAGTCATGATGCAAAAGGTAAGGAGAAGGTGAATGAACAAGCTATAGAGTAGGGGGAACCTCTTGTGCCATAAAACTCCAACACAGAGAAGCCAGCAAGCAATGCACAAAGGGTGATACCTACACCTTCCCTCAGAGATTGGTAAAACAAAAGAAAATAGACCAATACAAGAAATTCATAGAGATGCTGCGTCAAATTCAGTTGAATATTCTGCTGATAGATGCTCTGAGGAAGATGCCCGATTATGCCAAGATGATGAAGGATCTAATGTCACGCAAGTTTGATTTTCAGGATCTATCCACTGTGACTCTAACACAGACCTGTAGCATAGTAGTAACAAGATCGATGGCTCAAAAGATGTCCGATCCAGGTAGCTTCACTATTCCATACACAATTGGGAGTTATGCCTTTGCAAAGGCATTATGTGATTTGGGAGCTAGCATAAATCTGATACCGCTGGTAGTGTACACCAAGCTGGGCATTAGCAGAGCTAGGCCGACTTTGATGCTGCTATAGCTAGTTGACCATACAGTAAAAAGGCCAACTGGTATTCTTGATGATGTGTTGGTGCAAGTGGGGAAGTTTCGTGTTCCCAGCAGACTTTGTTATTCTGGATTGTCAGGTAGATGAGGAGATACCTCTCATTTTGGGTAGACCATTTTTGGCCACTGACAAAGCATTGATTGATTGTGATATTGGGGAATTAAAAATGAGACTGAATGATGAAGAAGGCATATTCAATGTTCAGCAATCTATGAGGAGACCCAGCGAATATGCTAATTACTCTCTAGTGGAGGCAGTAGATGTGATCCTACAAGAAGATGATATGACTCTAACTGTTAAAGATCTATTAGAGGCATGTCTGACAAATGTAGAAGAGATGGATGGTGAAGGGTTAGCTGAATGGGTCATGGCACTTGAAGGCCAAGGATTCTATAAAAGGGAACCTCAGTTCGAGTCCTTTGAGTTAGAAAAAAGGGCTACACCTCTAGCAAAGCCATCAATAGAGGAACCACCCAATCTAGAGTTGGAGTTGAAGCCACTCCCATATCACCTCAGGTACGTTTTCTTAGGCCCTAATTCTACTTTGCCTATTATTATATCATCCGGTTTACTAGACGTGCAGGTAGAACAACTCTTAAGGTACTGCAGGAAAGCAAGACTGCCATTGGCTGGACCATGGAAGACATTAAGGGTATCATCCCGACCTTCTGTATGCATAAGATTCTCTTGGAAGAAGGGCACAAACCTTCCAGAGAACATCAACGAGGGCTGAACCCAAACATGAAAAAGGTAGTAAAGAAGGAAGTGATCAAATGGTTATATGCGGGAATCATCTTCCCCATCTCTAATAGCAATTGGGTCAACCCTGTCCAATATATGCCTAAAAAGGGGAGAATGACTGTTTTGCAAAATGAGAACAATGAGTTTATCTCAACTCGTACAGTCACGGGATGGCAAATTTGCATGGATTACAGAAAATTGAACATAGCCACCTGGAAGGACCATTTCCCCTTGCCTTTCATTGACCAAATATTGGGCTGGCCGGGCGATTGCACTTCTGTTTCTTGGATGGATATTCGGGGTACAATCAAATATCAATAGCCCCCAAAGATAGAGAGAAAACATCCTTCATTTGTCCGTATGACATCTTTGCCTTTCAGAGAATGCCTTTTGGGTTTTGCAATGCACCAACGACATTTCAACGATGCGTGTTAGCCATCTTCATAGATATGGTGGAGGATATTATGGAGGTCTTTATGGATGATTTCTCTGTGGTGGGAGATTCATTCAAAGACTGTCTTCACAACTTAAGGAGAATGCTTAAAAGATGTGTGGAGATAAATTTAGTGCTAAACTGAGAGAAGTGCCATTTTATGGTACAAGAAGGGATAGTCCTGGGGCATCGAGTGTCCAGTAAAGGAATTGAGGTCAACCATGCTAAGGTAGACGTGATTGAGAAGCTACCACCTCCCACTTCAGTCAAGGCGGTGAGAAGTTTTCTTGGACATGCTGGGTTCTACCAGCGTTTCATATAAGATTTTTCCAAAATTGCTTACCCATTATGCAAACTCCTTGAAAAGGATCAGCCCTTTGTGTTTTCTAATGATTGCAGGTTGGCATTTAAGGAACTGAAGAAGAGGTTGGTAACTGCACCCATCATTGACCCAACTGGGAGCAACCATTTGAGCGCATGTGTGACGCAAACGACTATGCCATAGGAGCAGTCTTGGGGCAGTAAAAGGATAAGCTGATGCACCCGATTTACTACGCAAGCAAAACGCTAAGCGGTGCATAGCTCAACTACACTGTGACAGACAAGGAGATATTAGCGGTGGTGTTCGCTTTCGAGAAGTTTCAATCATATCTGATTGGCTCCAAGGTAATTCTACACACTGACCATGCAGCTCCAGGTACCTGATTGAGAAGAAGGAGTCTAAGCCGCGCCTGATTCGTTGGGTGATGCTGTTGTAAGAATTTGACCTCGAAATTCGTGACTGTATGGGCATAAAAAATCAAGTCGCTGATCATCTATCACGACTTGAAGGAGCTGAAAAATTAGTCGAGGTAATTCTGGAAACCTTTCCAGACGAGCAACTGCTCGCAGCTAGTTTTGAGGAAGTGCCATGGTATGCAGACTTTGCAAATTACCTGGCTTACGGTATAGTTCCCTACGACCTTTCATCTGTCCAAAAGAAAATTTTTTATCGTGATTGCTGCATGTATTATTGGGACGAGCCTTATTTTTTTAGAATATGTGTTGATAATATTATCCGGAGGTCTGTCCCCGAGATAGAACAATCTTCTGTTTTGCAGGCTTGTCACATATCAGCATATGGAGGACATTTTGGAGGGGTCAGGACAGATGCGAAAGTGTTAGAGGCCGAACTCTTTTTGCTAACTGTGTTTGGAGATGCGCACCTCTGGGTAAAGGGCTGCAATGAATGTCAGCGGATCGGGAACATTTCCCGTCGCCATGAGATGCCTATGAACCCGATTCAAGAGGTAGAGGTGTTTGATGTTTGGGGGATTGACTTTATGGGTCCCTTCGTCAGCTCATTTGGCAATAAGTACATACTTGTTGCTGTGGACTACATGTCTAAATGGGAGAGGCTGTAGCATTGCCCACTAATGATGCAAGAGTGGTGGTAGGATTTCTGAAAAAGAACATATTCACCCGGTTTGGGACACCAAGAGCGATCATCAGTGACAGAGGCACTCACTTCTGTAATAGAGCCTTCGAGAAATTACTTGCAAAATATGATGTACTCCACAAGGTGGCTACCCCTTACCATCCGCAAACTAGTGGGCAGGTTAAAGTGTCCAACAGGGAGATAAAGAGTGTACTAACCAAGACTGAATGCCACACGAACTGATTGGGAAAAGAAGCTTGACGACACACTCTGGGCCTATCAAATTGCATTCAAAACACCAACAGGTATGTCACCATACAAGTTGGTATTTGAGAAGGCCTGTCATCCGCCTGTGGAGCTAGAACATCGAGCTTGGTGGGCACTAAAGCAATTGAACATGGATCCTGACGCAGCTGGACAAAATCGACTGACAGAGTTGCATGAGCTGGAAGAATTTAGATATCAAACATTTGAAAGCATGAGGCTATACAAGGAAAGAATGAAGAAATTGCATGACAAACACATTGTGGATAGAGATTTCAAACCCGGTGACAAGGTATTATTGTATAATTCAAGGTTGAGATTGTTTCCGGGTAAGTTAAAGTCCTGATGGTCAGGACCATTTAGAGTGCTGCAAATGTTCACAAGTGGAGCTGTTGAGATCGAATCAGAAGATGGGACAAACAAGTTCTCAGTAAATGGGCAAAGGTTGAAACATTACCTTGGAATAGCAGAAGAAAAAAGAGGATATAGTGGTGATCAATTTGAAAGAATCCCAGTACGCGAATGAGGAGTGACGGCTCAACCACTTGCGTCGTGCCGCTATGTTAAATCAGGCACTGCGTGGGAGGAAACTCACAAATAGGTTGTAAGTGTAGTGTGTAACTTCATAAAAATAAAAAAATAAAAAATACACTAGAACACCTAAATTAGCGCGCCCGTGCTAAACCAACGGTAAGGCAGCGCTAATGAGGTTTCATTCTGCCTCACATCGTTCCCACTAGCGGGGCCGTGCTAAGCCCGCGCGCAGCCCGCACTAATGGGGCTTCCACTGAACTAGCGAGCCCATGCTAATCCAGTGCTAAGGCCGCGCTAGTCCAGGTAAGTTCCGCGTAAATTTTATTTTCATCTTTTTTTATTTTATTTTCTTTTTACTCTTTTAACCAAACTACCCAAACCCACCCGCCCCACCCTCCTAAATTCCCAAATTCCTTATCCGTCTCACACACGTATATCCAACCCTAACCCTCCTCCTCCTTCTTCTTCATCTCTTCCCCCAGTCCTTTTCCTCCATACCCAACTATTTCCAGCACCTCATTTATTCTCTCCCTCAATCCTTCTACTTGTGCTATCATTTCCTTGCTGGTATGTGGTTCTCCCCTCATCTTTGTTGTAAATTTTTTATTTTATTTCTTATTTCGTTTTTTTGTTTTGTTTCTTTTCTTTCTTTTTACTTTGTATAGTAGAAGATATTGTTATTACAGAGTAGAAACATATGGCAATAGTTAGGTTGGGCTGAGAAATTAAAAACATTGGAATTGTGGTTGTGTGATGTGCTTATTGAATTATTGTGGTAGCGTTCCTTGTATTGGTGGAGATTTAGAGCTTAAAATTAACTATTGGCCACAAGGTGTTTGTTAAAATGCCTCTTTGGAGGAAGTGTTATGACCATTCCGTGGTGAAGTCTGAGTAGCCACGTTTTGGTCACCCAATTGAATCGAACTGACGTTGGATTATTTGTAGGTACAATGGCTCCTCGCAAACGCCAAGCAATATATTCCTCCTCCATCCGCCCAGTTACAGCCAACACTGGGGGTAGGCCTCGAAAGTTGGTTGATACAAGGTCCTTCAATAGTCAAAAGTGCGTGTCCGCCAAGTCACAAGACAGGTTTAACAAAAAAGAGGCCAAAACAATTATCCCAGAACAAGCCATGGACCCTAATACACTGGGGATTACCTGCCCAAATATACCACTCGAGTTGAGGCGACGGAACCTGGATATATTTTTTGAGAAGCCGACTACTGCCAATGTCATGCTTGTTAGGAAATTCTATGCAAATCTCCCAGAACATGAGGACTACACGGTCACAGTGCGCAAGAGACCGATCAACACTTCTTTGGAGAACATCCGGTCTATCTACAGGCTGCCTTTACCAGTTTAGAGGTACATGGACGCATACCAATCATACAATAGCAACATACTAATTGGTCCCAATTCACTGACGTCATCTGCCAACCAGGAGCCACACTATAGTGGTACAAATATTGATATAAATTCCACTCCTCGGCCCTTAAATTTGAGGCCAAATGCTGGTTGTACTTTATCAATAGAAGACTCCTACCCTCCAAGAATCTGTCAGAGGTGAACATCCCTTGAGGGTGCCTAATCTAGTGCTTCATGAATAATGCTCCATTTGATGTGGCCAGATTCATACACGATAAAATGTTCCAGCGGGTCCGGGTTTAACGCTATGGGTTATACTACCCGTCTCTTGTCACCCGATTGTGCCTTCAAGCCAATGTGTCGAGCAACCTTGCTTTAGATGGCCGAGTTCCTGTGGTACATCCTTTCACAGCTGAGAGGGTCACCACGAGCAAAGAAATGGTAGCTGCCGAGGAATTGATTGGCCATAACTCTGAGGATGGTGATGATGCGGAGGAGGAGGAACAACAACAACATGTAGCTGATGCTGAAGAGATGGTAGGTGATGAGCAGCCAGCTCAACCACAAGCGGATGATGCTACAGGACCGTCTAAGGCTAGTCGGGGACAACGGTTAGACCACATGGAGCAGGAGATAGTTGAAATATGGACCTTAGTGACTGATCTGGGGACCCGTGTTGCTGAAATGGCCACCCAGCAGAAGAAATCTAAAAACCGCATCATGGGTTGGCTCCGTGCATTGGGTCGGGCGTGCAATGTCGACGGTGGCTCTGTCTCCGACCAAGATTGAGCAGTCAGGGAAGTTCCCTTTCCCTTCTTTTGATCTAATTGGCCATGAGGACATGTCCTCAAATTAAGTGTGGGGTGGGTATAGGGATACTTCATTGTATGTGTGTAATTGTACCACTTAACTATTTTTCTTTGTTTCTTTGGTTGTTTTGTATTGTTTTGATTGTGTTGGTGTTAGAACAATAGTCATTAGGTAGATAAAAATAGTAAGTGACTTGTCCCGATGACGGATCTCTTTCGATAGGGTTCTTGAGGGACTAAGTCGAAAAAAATGGAATATAGAGACTCTTCCTGATGACGGATCCCTTAGACAATTTTCTTGAGGGAAGTTAGTCTATAGAAAATACAAAAAGATTTTTCATTTTAATTGTAGGTAGTGTAACAACACCCCCTTGGTTTTTCTTTGGGCCACGGTTCTTTTCCAAGGGTTTATCTTGAACCGGGTATAGGTAGTTTTTTTTTATTTTGTTTTTGTTTTAGGTTAGGATTAATGGTTTACGAGCTAAAAATCGAATGAAAAACCCTCAGCGTTTCTACACCTAAACACGATAGACACTAGAGTGTAACGCTTAGCTTCAAGGGTTGTATCTTGTTTAAGTGCCTTAAAATTGTATGTTTGCATCGAACTTGAACACTCAAAAGAGAACGTCTTGATAAACTAATCCGGAGTGAGTCATGTGCCATGTGTGTGTGAGTGTTACTGTATTCCATGCTGACATTTGATGCCTAGAACTTGCCCTGTGTGTTTTCAAAATGAAATAGTAGCTTCATTCAGTTTTAGAAAGGCTATAGACATTTCTTTTTTGAGCCAGACATATAAAGTAAACCCACCTGAATGCATTACATCTTAGTTAACCCCGTTGAGCTTATAAGCCTGTTTCTTTGGCAACCACATTGCAAATCGTACCCAATCGTTTGAATAGCCTGCTATTTGAACCTTTCTTCCTCTCACTAAGCACTAGAATGGTATTGAAAATATGCAAAAAGTAAAAGTGTGGGGTGGTGGTGTGGTTTTTGAGTGGAACCATTGAAATAAAGAAAATGTGCAGAATGTTGAAGCACAAAAGGAGAAGCACCACGAAAAAAAAAAGAATAATATATTATGTAGTGATTGATAAGTGGTAGCTTGTACAAAATCGCACCTAATGTACGGGGATGTTTAAATAAATGTGGTGGAGTGTTGGCTGACAAAATAATGATCTTGAAGTTTAATGTAATTGTATTAAAAGTGCTTAGGGAGGTTATTCATTATATCCAAATATATCCTACCCATCCCTTAGCCTACATTACAACCAAATAAAGTCCTATTGATCTTAGATTGATGGGGGCTCGATTAGCAGAGTACTACACTACGGGCAAGCCTATGGTGCATCTTTTTGGCATATGAATGTTCTTGTTGAGAGCGAGCAAATTTTTCTTTCTATCTTAGTTCCTAATTGTCCTAAATATCATTGTATGTGGAACTACTCTCTTGTGTGATGTGAAGGCATGTGATTCACAACGGAAAGGTAAGTCTTGACTCTTGTATAGAGTGGCTTGAGTAAGTGTGAATGTGCATGGTACGACAGATTTGATTCTTGAGGAAAGGTTGCTCACTACTAGTTGCAAATTTTGTAAAATGTTCATGGTGTGAGTCATTAAGGGTAAAGCTTAGAAAGGAAACCTTGTAGGATGTAGTGGATTGCTCGAGGACTAGCAATGAATTAAGTGTGGGGTGTTGATAATAGGCTAAATTGAATAGTTTGGCCTACGTTTGGGCTCTAACTTAAGGATGTTTTATTGTTGTAAGTGTGTAAATAATGCAAAAATTGGCTCTAATAGTGACTTTGATGTTTCATTGGAGTTCACTAATCAAATGAGGGCTTATGATGGTGATCCGGGCAAAAATTGGAGTGAAGGGACGAAAATTGGAACAAAAGCACCAAACCAGTGGAAAACCCCACTAGCGCAGGCATTAGCACGGCCTTAGCGTGCCGCGCTAGTCCAGCAGTCCAAAATAGAAGGAAAACCAACTAGCGCGGGCATTAGCGCGCCCGCGCTAGTCCAGTGGCAGAAATAGAGTTTTAAAAAGGGCAATTTCGGAAGTCCAAGCAAATCCACACAAATTATAAAAGGTTTAACAAGTCCAATAGAGAGGGAGTTCGAGTTTATTGAGAAGAAGCAAGAGAGGCAAGGAGGCAACTTGGAAAATCAATTTTATCTCCCTACTTGTTCTTCTATCGATGACTATGAATTCTTTTGTAGTTTTTATCGTTTTTATGAGTAGCTAAATACTTTAATCTAAGGTTTTGGTGAAACCCGTTGGGATGACTTGGTTGTTATATTAATATAGTTTTGAATTGGTTGTTAATCTTTATTTGTTTATCTATGTTTTGATTGTGGTTAATTGAAAGGCCCTCAATTATCCATCCCTATTTAGTATGTATCTACTTGAGAGAGTGTGCATATTTAGGTAGTTTTTTGAACAACATCACTCTCAGAGTATAGACGAGAGTCATAACCAAGGGTTTAGAGGTTGGATTAGAGATAACGATACCTCGGGTGCAATCTAAGTGAACTGTAATGAGAATCTAGCTAGCGTAGCTTGAGAGAGTGCGTCTAGTAAATTATCATAATTGCTTGAGAAAGACCTATGATAGCTAGAGAGTTCATGATTGATAGAGATAACTAAGTCATAGTTATAAGACGTATACAACCAAGGAAATCAACAATGGGGGAAACCATTATCTTAGACCTTATTCCAATTGTTTACACATCAAGCCTAGTTAATTTTTAGCTGTTTATTTATTTTCAGCTTAGTTGTTAAAAATACCATCAATTGTTAGTCACAAAGTTTGGGGAAATTGATTCTATGAATTTAGTAAGTCCGACAAAAGTAATTGGCAGGTTAATTTCCTGTGGTTTGACTCTGGGAAGAATTACTCAAATTATATTTGCAACATTCGCGTGTCTTTTTATAAGGCATAGTTTGGCGTTATCAGTGCTCGAGAGCGATACCTAGCAATGTGCCTTGTGTTGCCACAACTAATACAAGCCCTCGGCTGCTGGGGCTGATAACCCTGGAAACTCTGAAGCAACAATGCACTGATAGGAGCTGGTGGTGCACTGTAGGACTGCTGATCCGAATATTGTACATGGGAACCACGACCACCTGAAGCACCATGAGAAACCTGAAGTGTTGACTGAAAAGGCCTGGGAGGATGGCCCTTGCCATATGAATCCCTACCTCCAGACGACGTGCCACTGAATCTGCCTGAATGGCGAGGCCTCTTGTTGGACCCCTGACCACCTCCCTACGACAGAACCATCTCTACCCTCCTGGCTACATTGGCCGCCTCCTGGAAGGAAATATCACTCCCTGTCTCCCTGGAGATCTCAAGACGAATCAGCTGAATAAGTCCCTCAATGAACCTCTTCACCTTCTCTCTCTCGGTGGGAAGTATGACAAGAGCCTGATGATCCAAGTCGATGAATCTGGTCTCATACTGAGTAACGATCATAGAACCCTACTGGAGACGCTCAAACTGCCTCCGATAGGCCTCTTTCTTAGTGATAGGGAGAAAATTCTCCATAAATAGCTCAGTAAACTGCTCCCAAGTCAAAGATGGTGATCCGGCTGGTCTAGCTAAGCAATAATTTCTCCACCAAATTTTGGCGGATCCAAACAAGCAAAAAGTAGCAAAATCGACCCCATTAGTCTCTACTATCCCCATGTTCCTGAGAATATCATGACAACTATCTAGATAATCCTGGGGATCCTCAGAATAAGCACCGCTAAACGTAGTAGTGAAGAGTTTGGTGAACCTGTCCAATCTCCACAAAGCATCGGCAGACATAGCTGCTCCATCATCGGCCTGGGCTATCACACCTGGCTGGGCTGCTCTAACTGGCTGAACTGCTGGAGTCTAAAACTGGGGAGCTACCTGCTCTGGAGTGCGAGTAGCAGCAGTCTAGGCTCCTCCTCCAGCCTGAGAGATGGCTGGTGCTACAGGGAGAACACCTACCCGGGTGACACTCTCCATAAGGCCTAGTAGACGGACAAAAGCATCCTGGAGTACTGGGGTAGCTATAAACCCCTCTAGGATCTGAGCTGGGCCCACTGAAACTGCTGGGGCCGAAACCTCATCATCAAATTCAACCTGAGGCTTTGCTGCTGGTGTTGCTACTCTAGGCTGAGATCTACCCCCACTCGGCCTCTATCATGGCCTCGACCTCACCCTCTGCCCCTCATGGGAGCTGTTGCTGGGGGCTCGGGCTGCTAGTCAGTGGATGAGAAAGCACGCATTTTCGGCATCTGCGAGAGAACATAATAGAAATTCAATCAGCATTGAGAAACCAAACTGCACGACAGGAAAGAATAGATGTGAAATTTTTCCTAACTCTGTAGCCTCTGGGGGATAAATACAGACGTCTCCGTATTGATTCCACAGACTCTACTAAGATTGTCTGTAAACTATGAGACCCATGTAACCTAGACTTGTCACGACCCGAATTTCCCATCCTCGGGAGTTGTGATGACACCTACTAATGTGACCTAGGCAAGCCAATACTTTTAACTAATTACTTCATTATCCAATTATTTCCTTTTAACAGTTATAAAGCAATAATGTGTAAACAACGAAAAAATTTAGAATAAGCGAAAGAAAGCAATAAAATATCTGAACATATATCTATTACAAACAATTAAGCCTTAACCACCCAAAACTGGTGTCACAGTACCACAGATGATCTAACACTGCTAAATACAAGGACTGAAAATAAAAGACATACGGTTTCTGAAGCAAAGGGATGAAATAGGAAATAAAGGATAGAGGAGACTCTAGGGCCTGTGGACACCTGCAGGTCTATCTAGGATCTCCGCGTGGACTGAAGGTAGCCACCCAATCTATGGTCCAAAGTCTACAGCACTAGGATCTGCACAAAAAAGTGCAGAGAGTAGTATTACCACAACCGACCCCATGTGCTGGTAAGTGCCTAGCCTAACCCCGACAAAGTAGTGACGAGGCTAGGACCATACTACTAAATAAACCTGGTGCAGTTATATAATATACATCAGAAGGTAAAGCAGAAATAAACAAGTAAATATGGGAGGGGGAAAGCATGCTTCGGGGAATAACAAGTAAAACAAAATATCAAGAGAATTATAAAGAAACCAAAATCCAACTACTAACAAGGATATGGGAAACAAAGACAGAATTCACTTTCATTTCACATCTTGTTGCAGGCGTGCAACTCGCTCCCATTTCATGTATCTCGTGGCTGGCATGCAACCCACTCCCATTTCATATATCTCGTGGCAGGCGTGCTACCCGTTCCCATTTTAATTATCTCGTGGTAGGTGTGCCACCCGCTCCCATTTCAATTATCTCGTGGCAGGTGTGCCACCCGATACCATTTCACTTATCTTGTGGCAGGCGTGCCGCCCGCTCCCATTTCACTTATCTTGTGGCAGGTGTGCCACCCGCTCCCATTCCAATTATCTCGTGGCAGGCATGCCACCCGATCCCAGTTAAAAATCAACAAAAATCACAAAGAATCCCAACAAGAGAACATAAGCACTATAACGACATCTCGGCAAGGGAACAACAACAGTATAACAACTCCCCGGCAAGGGAACAATAATATCAAAACAAACATCCCGACAAGGGAACAATGATGATAGTAACATATGAGGCATAATAAACCACAACGGAGTCATAACAATTATAATACAAGACCCACAGGCATGCTTGACACTAACTTATAGATACTCGTCACCATGCCTATACGTCGTACTCCATAATTAAAACGTAGCAAATAAGATACGACTCCTAATCCCTCAAGCTAAGGTTAGACCAAACACTTACCTCGATGCCACGAACACAATTCACATTTCAATTATCGCTTTACCCCTTGATTCCACCACTAATTCGCTCGTATCTAGCTACAAGTTACTTAATTATATCAATAAACGCTAAATGAATCAACTCCAATGCATAAAAATAAGTTTTCCAAAATTTTACCCAAAAAGTCAAAAATCGACCCCGGGCCCGCTTGGTCCAAACCCGAAATTCGGACCAAAATCCGAGTGCCCATTCACCCCCGCCCGGATATATAATTGGTTTTGGAATATGGCCTCAATTTGAGGTCTAACTCCCCAAATTTTAATATTCTTAGATTTTTCCCAAAATTCCCAATTCCACCATGAAAACCCTAGGTTCTAGGATGAGATCTTGTAAAAAAAAAGTTGAGTAAAGAAAATGAGTTAGAAATCACTTACCAATATTTTGGAGAAGAAAGGTTGTTTGAAAAATTGCCTCTTATGTTTTGGGGTTTTGAAAAATGGAAAATAACTGAAAATCCCGTCTAAATATACCCCTCTCAGACCCTTTGTGCGGACCGCACAAAATCGAATGTGGCCGCACAGCTCTCCCTGTGGACCAGTGACCATGTGCGGACAACACAAAATCGAGTGCGGCCGCACAGCCTCCATCGCGCACCGCACGAAATCTCTTGCTGCCGCAAAGTCCCCTTCCGCGGTCGCACAAAAATCCTTACGAACCGCACAGGCAGGTTCAGAGATCTGCAACTTCTCTGAACCTGCAACAATTGTGTTTTAAGCCTAAGTACCCCAGAACCTACCCGAAACTCTCCCGAGCCCTCGAAACTTCAAACCTAATGTGCATACTAACTCAAAAATATCATATGGACCTACTCGTGCAATAACATCATCAAATTAACATGTAACATCATAATTAAACCTCAAAACTCATCATTTTTCATCAAGAACTTTCAAAGTTCATAACTCTTCAACCGGAAGTCCAACTCACGTCAAATAAACTCCGTTTTTCACCAAATTTTGCAGTTATCTTTCAAATACTATAACAAGTCTATACCAGGCTCCAAAACCAAAATACGGGCCCGATAATAATAGTTTCAAACTTTAATTCTTTTCTTCATTTGTTAGATAATTTAGTAAAATAATTTTTTTCAAAAATTGATTTCTTAGGCTTGTGACCTCGGAATTCATTTTCGGGCATATGCCCAAGTCCTATATTTTACTGTGGACCTCCCGGGATTGTCGAAATATAGATCCAGGTCCGTTTGCTCAAAATGTTGACCAAGGTCAACCATAATCAAATTTTAACTCTAGAATTTCTATTTCTCATATTTTCACATAGAAGTCTTTCTGGATATAGGTCCGGACCATGCACACAAATTAAGGTGAGGTAAAAAGGAGGTTTTAAGGCCTCAGAATACTAAATCTACTTGCAACACAAGTGATGACCTTTTGGGTCATTATAGAAACTTACCTCATATATATATCCCTCAAAAAATCTCAAACCTCTCCCCAAATATCCGAAAAACCTTCACGTTTTTGAATGATTTTTAGGACAAATGGAAGGCATCATCGATTTACATCCATCCACAGCTCCCATTCATCCAGCAAATCTTTCTTTCATACAAAAATCGTGCAATTCGGAGAGAATATTCGTTCCTTTCTGACAAAAGACCATTGGAATAAAATGACGTGGAGGGGAAGGGTCCTATTTGAGTGAACTCGCTTGAGTTTTAGGTGAGTTGAGGGCTGAATCGGTCGAACAAGATGATGAATAGTGTAAGGGCAGCGCCATTTTTGTGTTATCAGACTTAGGGTTCGAATTTTGGGGGAAAAAACATAAGGATTTTAAATAGTGGGGAAGACGGGTGGGTCAAATAGGTGGGCCAGGTCCATTTTCCTTGGACTGGGGTGGTGAGTATTTGGGCTGGATCGAATTGGACATTGACATAGCCCAAACTCAAAATAAACCCCTTGTTTTCAATTAAACATCTTTTATTCCTTTTATTTTTCTTTTTCTTTCTCTTTCTTCCTTTTTTTAATTAAAAATCCTAAATTATCTAAAATATGAAATTAAGCTAATTAACTAATTATAAAAATTTTAAACATCAGTTAATTCTAAATTAAAAGAGGAAAATCAATAAACTAAAATTAAAAGATAAAAAAATATAAAAATGAGCTATTTTTGTGATTTTTAAATTTTTATAAAGCATATAATTACTGATTAATTCTAAAAATGTAAAACAAATCCTAAATGCAATGCATGACATTTTTGGTATTTTTTCATGATTTAAATAAAAATGAAACATACATGAAAAATCCAAATAGTTAAGAAAATTCTACAAAAAATTCCAAAAATGGCAAATAATTAATAGAAAATATATTTACTTGGGATTTTATAGAAGTATTTCGTATGGGGCAAAAATCACGTGCTCACACTAGATATACATGCTCTCTCATTAACACAAACATACGAACACTTTGGTTCAAAAACTCTCTCTCACACACTTAAACTTTTTGCTCTCTCTTTGTGCTACTTGCTACTATGCTGAGTTAGTCGGCTGCAAGCCAAGGCTAACTATTGTGCTCTCCTGCTCCTTCACTTTTGTTTATTATTTTATTTACTGGTATTTTCTAGTTTTAATTCAAGTTCCAACAACAATATGGTTCTTTTATTGCTTCAGTTCATTCTGTTTCTAGTTTGCTTTTACTTGTGGTTTTGCTGTGAAACTTGCAGTTAATATGATTACATGATTAGCCTATTATGAACTCCTTTTCTTAAGATCAGTATGAGAATGTTACCCTCTTTATGTAGTCTATTCTGATCTATCTAGTTTCTGTATGAGTCTCCTTGTAAAGTAGTCAGCACTCCTAAACTTATGTAATTCTGGGGTTGATTCTTAAATCATATGAATCCTATACTAACCTCCTTAAGCATAACTGGTTCTGTGACTATGCCTAATCAATTGTGTCTTAGCATATCTATACCAATTCCTAAGACCTTTGCTTGTTATGTGTTTACAATCATGTGCCCTATGTATCCCAAATCCCCATCACCCCTATATGTAGGTTCTTTCCTCATGTTTTGGTCCTATGAGTATTGCTAATGTAGTTTTGGACTCCATGTTTGATTTACTGTTGTCTAATCCTGTAACTCTCTCTTTTCAAATTTCTTTCACTGCGTGACTCCCTCTTTTACTCCACAAACTATTTCAAACAAACCCCCTTTTTATACCGTTTTCCTGCTGAAACTTTCCAAATTGTGTCAAGCACTCTCACTCTACTCCTAAGTCAATAGGTTCTGCCCCCTCCGATATGTGTACTGCCTTGGAATCCTCTTGAGAACCCTCTGAACTCTGGCATACTGAGACTGGCATTTCCACACTGCATTTATTCAATTTTGGTTACCAAGTCTAGATGTAAGCACTGCCTGGGATACTTGAGATCCTTAGGGAACTTTGATGCACCTAGACTATGACACTGTCTATGAAATTTGGACATTTGATTCTGTTGGAGGCATTGGAAACCTAGGCCTAATTAAAGGCTCCCTATAGAATAACTTCTTCTTTTCTTATTTACTTATGTAATTCATTCATATGGCATGTAATACTTTGTAAAGGAATATTGTGGTAACTAGTGAAAAGGGTGGGTAGTTATATGTTTGAGGGGTAATATGGATAGAGACCATGCCTTTAGGACATTATAATTTTCTATGTTTGCCTTTATAAGAAGAAACCATGCCTATAGGACTTTGTATCTTGTTATGTTAGAAATCATGCCCATAGGTCTCATGTGATACCATAATAGAAATCATGTTTAACAAGTCTTGAAATCAGTTTCACAAGTATATGCCATGCCTATAGGATGTAATTCAATTCAGCTTCTGTTATAACAAGTATTTATATGTGTTTTCATTTGTCATCATTCCTGCAAGCCTATAAAATAAGTATTGAACAACTAGATATCATGCCTATAGGGAATAACTCTAGAAATTCTGCCTATAAATCTCAACTAGTTTAGTTCAAATAAATTAATGATTAGTTCACTTCTAAATCAGTTTAGTTAGTGGTTTATATTTCCTTGAAACGAGTTCTTTCAAAATTTCCTTAATCTATCATTAGACAACATGCCTATAGGGATTCAAGACTCTATTTTTTTTAAAACAAAAAAAAGAAATATGCCTTGTTTTACTATACAAAATGTGGTCATCAGTATTTCACGTATAGGCAAGCTTTCAAAACTTGGAATTCTGAAAGTGTTTATGTGACTTAATGTTCTTTTGGTTTAATACACTTTAAAAAAATCACTAAGCAACTGATAGGGCATCACTTCTGAGTTTTAAAAAAAAAGAAAACTGCTTGTCTTCTGTATGTACAATTAGACATCATGCCTTAGGATATTGTTTAAGAAAAAGGACTTTATGTGTGTTTGAGTCGTGCTATTTGCGTGCCTTATTCGTGGAGGTAAACTAAGCCTCTTATCTGCTCCTTCCTATTCTTATTTGCTAAGAGTCCTATGTATTATTGCTTATCGCCTTAATATTTTCACCTTTCAAACCTTAGGGGTCTGTCTAGAACCACCTATAGGTAGAGGTCCTAAATCTATCCAGGACCATTAAGAAGGGGGGGTAACAGCACGCAATAGAGATCACTGACCAACACTCACTTTAAATGACCAGTAAGGGGTTGGAAAGAGTATATATGGGATATGATGACTACGCACTAATGTCACGTGTAGCCCCTCATTGAGGAGTGTTTACAGGATATTGTGTGGGGTGATCCTATAGGCTAATCAACCTAGGACTCCTCCTTTTCAAAATTCCTTTTGTTTAAACTTTGTTCTGTAAATGCAACTTATCCAAAACCATTGCTTTATTATTTGAGTTATACAAACATGCCTTATTTGTAATTAACAATTTCAAGTATCTATTTGGACTAATTCACATAAGTCAAGTTCGGTCGGGACCCACCGTTGTGGACCGTGAGGGGTGCCTAACACCTTCCCCTCAAGGTTATTTCGAGCCCTTACCCTAATCTCTAGTAATGCAAACTAGTTACATGAGTTAATTACTCTAGGTGCCCTAACGCACCTTAATTCGTTAGGTGGCGACTCTTCAAATACCCAATTCCAAAAAAGGAAATGATTCATTACACCCCATGAATGTCGAAACCCGGACCTCTCTCTGCGAGGAAGGAAAAAAGGTTGCGCGACAGAAATATGTGATGACCCGGTAAGTCATCTCATGAGTTACCTCTCCGTTTCCCCCATTTCTGCTTCTTTATGCTTTGTTTATCCGTATTTTATGGTATCGGGTTGGCCGGATCGAATCTGGAATGATTTTGGTAAGGTTTGAGACACTTAATCTCTTTTGAGAAAGCTTAAGTTGGAATGTGAGTTCCAATGGTTCGGTTAGCTTCGGGAGGTGATTTGGGACTTAGGAGTGTGATGGGAATGGGTTTTGGAGGTTCAGAGTAGATTTAGGCTTGAATTGGCGAAGTTTATATTTCGGCGATTTCTGGTTAGTAAGCGAGATTTTGATATATGGGTTGGAATGGAATTCTGAGAGTTGCAGTAGTTCCGTTGGGTCATTTGGGATGTGTGAGCAAAATTTCAGGTTATTCGAACATGGTTTGGTTGGGTTTTTGATCAAAAATGGAATTCAGAAGATTTTAGACAGTTTGGCTTTAATCCGATGTGTTTTGGTTGGTTTGGTGTTAAATGAGGTGTTTTGACGATTGGTACAAGTTTGAATAAGGTTTTAGGATATGTTGGTGCCTTTGATTGAGGTCCTGGGGGCCTAGGGTGAGTTTCGAAGGGTTTAACGGATCATTCTAAGTTAAGAAAAGTTGCAGAATTTGGTTTTAGCTGTTGCAGGTGTTTTGAACGTGGAATTTTAGCCTTCGCGTTCAAGAAGAAGGCTCTGCATTGGTGAAGGTCTGGATGTTCGTGCATCGCGTTCGCGTAGAGTAATTTGGTCAGTTGGGTCTGAGGTCAAGTTGTTCATCGCTTTCGCGAGAGAGGGAGTGTGTTCGCGAAGGGTAAGTCAGAGGAACCATCACGTTCGCGAGGGTCTTATTGTGTTTGCATAAGAGGATTTTGGTCAAAGTCATTTTTTTGCTTTGCGAACGCAAGGTGTTGACCGCGTTCGCGAAGAAGGAATTAAGACATGGGTAGAAGGTTTAAAAGGTCGTCTTGTCCGCGAATGTGGGGTTTATTTCTTTCATTATTGGTCGTTTTTGGAGCTTTTTGAAGGGGATTGAAGTGGGATTCAAGGGGAATCATTTGGAGGTAAGATTCTTGGTCTTAAAACTCGATTCTAATGTGAATTCCACCTAGTAAATCACGGAAATTAAGCCAAAAATTGAAGAACTGGGGCATGAAAATTTAGACCATTGATTGAGGATTTGATGGACCATTTGAGGTCGGATTTCTGAACTTTTGATATGTATGAACTCGTGGGGAGATGAGAAATATATTGATGTAAAAATTATTGAATTTAGAGACGTGGGCCCAGGGGTCGAGTTTTGGTAATTTTGGGATTTGTATCATTTATTGATTGTTTTCACCTGGGCTTCATTTCCTTAGCCTATTTTGACGTTCTCGTTTTGATTTTGGATAGATTCGACCTGAGTGGAGGCCGATTTGAGGGGAAAAGGCGTCGCAAGTTAGAGATTTGATCGGTTCGAGGTGAGTAATGATTGTAAATGATGGTCTGAAGGTTTGAAACACCGGATTGCACATCGTAGTGCTATATTAAGGTGAGGCACACGCTTCATGACGAGCGTAGGGTCATACACTATTGGGAATTGAGACTTTGTCCGTCCCGATTGATGATTTTACCACATATTTTACTGAAATCTATTTGCTATCACCATTATTTGGGCTGAATGCCATATTTGGGCTTCGTGCCAACTATTTGAATCCTTCGGAGATTTTATTGATACTTCCTCACTGTTTTGATTTTATACTTGAACTCAGTCATGCTATTTTGTATTATTTTCATACTCAGCCATGTTTATTCAGTTTTAGTACTTAAATGATATTTTAAATGATGTTTGGGCTAAGAAACACTATTTTACTATTGCCCGATTGGCTTGTGAGGATTTTTGACTGAGTAAGGCCAAGGGCCTCTATTGTGAGGAAACACTGATATTGATTTGAGGCCGAGGGCCTGAGATATGTACGCCACGAGGTGGCTTGATTGATATGAGGCTGAGAGCCTGGTGATGATGCCACGAGATGGCTTGATATTGCGCTTGGGCCGTAAGGGGCCCCTCCAGGAGTCTGCACACCCCCAGTGAGTGCGGGTACCCATTGTGATGTGAGATTGAGCCCGAGGGGATGGTATTGTTCTGAGATGTTACTTGAGGGGCGGATTTGTGATACTGTGCCCGAGGGGCGAACTTCTATGTATTTATTTTTCCTTAATTGCCTGTCAATTACCTGCTTACTTGTTGAAGAAAGGATTTTACTTATCTTTTCACCAGTTTACTGTTTTTAAATGGTTTTACTGCTTCATTATAGAATGCTTTGTGCATTTCGTGTTTTCTTTCTTTCAGTCATTATTTACATTTGTTACTCACTGAGTTGGAGTACTCACTTTACTCCCTGCATCCTGTGTGCAGATTCAGACATAGCTGATCCCGCTCCCGAGTACTGATCATTTCCAGCTTCAGGCGGATTCGAGGAGTCTTTAGGTAGCTGTTGGTGTTTGCAGCCTGGAGCTCCTCCCTATCTTATTTCTTCATATCTTTAGTTTATACTGAACTTTGTAGTTGCTTTGGAATATTCCGTGTTGTTAGATGCTCGTGACTTATGACACCCCGGTATCAGACTGTGTTTGGGCTATATTTCACATATTATACTATCTTTTGCTTAGACTTTCACGCTTAGTTTGTTTATTACTACGTAACTGTTTAAAAAGTGAATTGGGTTTAATTGGTTGGCCTTATCTTTATGAGAGGCGCCATCACGACCGGGTCCGGATTTAGGGTCGTAACAAAATCAAACAGTCTTAGTTATTTAGTATTCAAATCTTGATACGACGTATTACTATTCAGATGTGTATCTAGATTCACATATCTTAATATTATATATATTTTAATATTAAATATGCATTAAGATTCAAAAGGCTTAATCCTAATAAAAACAAATAAGGCATGTACATTCATAAGGTTATAACAAATCTACAAAGTGCATATTACTTCTATGATATTTCTTTTTTCGTTAGCGATGAAACTGTAATTGACGCAAATATCACTTTATCCCGCACCAGAAAGTATTTACATTTGGTAGCAAAAAAGAAAAAATATTTTTTGTATATCACAAATAGAATGTATATATACAAAAAAAAAATATTTTTTCAGCTATTATTTTGAGAGCGGTTATACAATGTTATTTTCTTATTTATTAAAAGCAGTTGACGAACTAAGCGCGAGTACTAATTTTGTTTGCGAAACTCACAAACTAAACTACGTTTCAAGAGCAACAAACCGAGCTCAAATACCCTAATATTCAAAGTTGTTTATATCAATAAATATCGATTTTGAGATATAACATTCTTTATATTGAGAAATATCGATTTTGAGATTTTAACACCTCTAGACATCTTGAATTATCTTAGTAAATTTTATATGAATAATAGGAGGTGCAATATATAAGCTGAAATTGAAAATAAGATATTGAAGGTTTAAACTATATTGGAGCATAAATTTCACTTTTAAAAATTGCACAATTTAAAAAATTATTAGTGAAAATACATTTTTTCTTGGAATATTAATTTAATTCAGTATGACAATGAACAACCACATGAACCATGTTTGGGTGAACATGTTCTTCAACCCATAGCAAACAAACTCAACTCCCAATGTTACTCAGATGATGAGGAGAGAGTGGAGTTTTTCCCCACACTTTGTCCCGAACCAAAACCTAAACCTAGCGACAGAACTTACATTCTTCTTCACTCCAGAGGTTGTTACATATATCAATCCAATCTTCACTCCTTGGGGTGTGCATGCAAACCAGACAATGAGCCAAAATGCTCAGCATGCACCACCAATGTTTCATCCAAGAACACCGCAATGCACACAAATCTAGCACAACTGGAGCAAGTGATGGAGGAGGCAGTAGAACCTGTCAACTTAATCCTAAAATTGACAATTGAAGATTCAAATCTCGACCAGGTAAAAGTCTTTCTCTTTATGGAAACGCAAGAACAAAGGCAAATTCTCAATTATCGACTGGCACTTTACTAGTGCACGATGGACATAAGACCACTGGAAGATCCAATAGTTGGACAATATGCAATGATTTTGGTGCCAATCTAATGAAGGAACTAAGTGCATGGACCAAGAGTGTTGTAGAATGGGGATCTACATAACTGGAACATCAACATGAATAGGGCTATTACTTTCATCATCTGAAAAATTTATGGTGGAACCAATGACGATTTCAGATTTAGTTTTAGGGATATGGTTGACATACATCGTCCTTGAATGGTCACCCTCTTTGAAATTAGGATGGATAATCACATTTCCCTATTAAACCATTATGGATTTTCTGACATGATTGAAATACCCGCTGAAGAACAATCGGGTGGTATGGTCATTCTTTAGGATCATACGCTTGTCAATGTTCATAGCTTTGTCCGTAGAAGCCAAGAAACTAGTGCTACTATTGAGGTAATTTCCATTCACAAATCCTTGTTGTTTACCTCTGTTTACGCTAGCACAAATATTAATTATAGAAATCAAATTTATAACAACTTAATTGACATGCATGCTAACTGCAAAGGTCCTTGGCTGGTCGGCGGGGACTTTAATGATATATTAAGTAACAATTAAAAATTAGGTGGTAACCGTGTCAATAAAAACCTAGAAAAGTACCTTTGGGACTGTATTCATAGATGTAATCTTATCGACCTAGGCTTTAAAGGATGCAAATTCACCTGGTTAAATCATAGGAGGAAGAATAAGGGTATTATAATGGAAAGACTAGACAAAATTTTTGCCAACATTGACTGGATTAGCTACTTCCCTAATGCAATAGTGACCCATCTACCAAAAATGCACTTTGGCCACATCCCTTACTCCTAGAAATCATTCCTAAAAGTAACATTTTCCTTTAAAAACCTTTTAGACTAGAAACTTTTTGGTGTAGGCACCCTTATTTTATTAATTTAGTAAAAGATAGTTGGAAACATTCAAACTACCACCAAGCATCAAACTCTTTCCTTGGAAATGTGAGAGTTTGTAAGAATAAAGTCTTTGAAAACATCCTTAAAAAGAAAAGAAGAGTCTTAACAAGTCTTAAGGAAATTCAAGAGTCCAAGCACTACCTTAAGAGTGACTTCCTTCAGCATATAGAAAAATCCCTATCAGATGAATACAATAATATTCGTAAAATAGAAGACGACTACCGGAAGCTTAGAGCTAGAATCTCTTGGATTCAAGATAGAGATGCTAATATTGAATTCTTCCACATCACGGCTTCTAACAAAAAATATAAGAACAAAATCATGTACTTCAAAAATGATGCAGGGGATTGGATAAACAACCCCTTGGAAATCATACGTCATTGTCGACGCCCCTTTTTTCTAAAGCAAAATCTGGTTTACGATATTTGGGAGGATAACTCTATTCCCATTTGGGAATTGGATTTTTGAATTTGAAGAGTCGCCACCTAATGATTAAGTGCATTATGACACTAAGGGTTTTGAGTTGGAAAACCAGAGTTCGGGTAAGGGCTAGAAATTATCTCGAGGGGAAGGTGTTAAGCACCCCTCAAGATCCACTAGTGTAGTTCCCGGCCATGTTACAACTGTAACTTTATAGATAAGAAATTAGGGCTCAAATAAAAGGGCTTGCGCACAAGTTTAGACTCATTTGAGAATAGATAGGGCAGAATTTTGTAAAAGAAGGATTCAGATAACTTATCGAGAAACAAGTAAGAAGAGGAACAGAAACACATAAAGGGAGGGGTAGAGGATGGGGGAATCATTGCAGCAACATATATAAACATAATACTTCACAAGTTTGAACTTTATAAAAACAGTAAAATAGACATGGATATAAAAGCTTGTAAATAAACACATTCGGGTGATGCTAGAATCAAAATTGGGACATGCCAGTTTTAAAAGAGACAAGCAAAAGAAAGCAACAATCTTTGTGAAAGCCAAAGTGCAGACAAGAGAGATCAGAAAGGAATTGCGAGAATTATAAGTGAAGTCTGAAGTGTATTCAGTTGTGTGTGTAAATTCGAAGACTCCTTTATTATGTAAAGACTTGGGGTATTTATAGTGTGAAAGTTATGAGAAATAAGGTAAGAAAATAATTGAAGTATGATTTTCAATCAATCACATAAAACTACCTTAATTAAGGAATTCAAATTCAAACGGGTATAATCCAACTAAGGAAAGAAATTAATCAAACTCTTTGTGCAAAACATGCAATTGAGGGCAAATACATAAGGGTTATTTAAGGACAATGTTTCTGAAAATGCACGATTGTATAATTAAGGAAAGAGAATCAGTTAACAGCCAAGAAATCCCCGGTCAAAAATATTTGGTATGAATGAACCAAGTCAGAAAAGGTGAAGAAAAAGGTTTTACACAAGGAAAATCAGTAACAATCAATTAAAACCCCAAAGAGAAAGGATTATGATTCAATCACTAGTCGAAATCTTTTTAAAAGAAGGATTCAATACACATATAAAGGCACACAGACATGCTTAAACACGAAGCATGACCTTGTAAAATCAGTGGGAAGAATCCAATGCAAGAGAGTTTAGCAGAGAGTTAGGGTTTTAAAATAATAAAACTCTAACCTACATAATTGAATCCTTGGCCTAGGGATTCCACCTTGAATCGAACGCAGAGATGGAGAAGCAAGTAGTCAAAAACAGGCTTAGTGGCTTCTATCAGAAGCTCAGGAGAAAGCATGAAAACAAGTAGAAAGGTCAAAAGCAAATATAGTGAAGCAACTAGTTTCGAGGCGTAGTGAGAGAACAACTGACAGTATAGGAAACAGTAGAAGAAGTACATGCTTATAGAGGATGAAAATAGTAGAACATGGTAAAAACAAAAGCAGGCGAGAACCATAGCGTAGAAAATATAGTAGGAGAATATGCCAGGACGGAATATAGAAAACACAGCAAAAACATTCAAACATGGAGCATGAAACTTAGTATAGGAACACACAAGAACATAATAGAACAAGTATAAGAATACAGTAAGAGTAACAATACAAATAATAAGGAAGAGAAGATCGTAAAAACATTTGAATACTTTCCAGAAACCTTAAATCGGCAAAGAAGGGTTTTGGAGGCAATTTTCAAAAGAAAATTTAGGGAAATCGTTTAGAAATTCACGAATAGCACAGATACATAACAGATCTAAAAAGAATCGGAGAAAAACCTCGAATAGCTAGGGTTTCAAGAGGACCCTAAGACGAGAAAGGCTTTAAAAGATCCAATCTAAGTTTGATGAAGTCGGCATCAGACTCAGGAGACTAGGATACGCCGGCTCGTGGCCGGAGATGGCCGGAGACCTCGAATCGGTGAAGATCTAAGCCAAGCCTCTTCAAGGTTTGACCTTGAAACCATGGTAATCAGGCGTGTAGGAGTCTCATAAGCTAGATACAAGCCATCGATGGCTTTGGAAGCCATGAATTTGGTCGATCTTAGGTGGTGATTGAAGGTGGCTGCTAGGGTTTCTGAGAGAGGTTGAAAGAGAATTAGGAGATGGAGGGGATTCAAAGGCGTCTACGGACAGGAAATGACTAGGGTTAGGGGTGATTGGGGAATTAAAAAAGGAAAGGGAAACAGGGACCGTTGATCTAGGAGATTAACGGTTGAGATTAGAGAGGGTAGGATAGGAAACGGGTTTGGGTAGGTTTGGACGGCGCTTGGGTCAGGGTAATTGGGTCTGAGATTGGGTTTAATTGGGGGTTAATTTAGGGCTGTAATTGAAATGGTAATGGGCTATATATTAATTAGCCAATTTCCCCCTTTAAAAATAAATTAAAATTATTGCACTAATTAATAATATATAAAATTTAATCTAAAAATACTGGGAATAATTTTAGAATTGTAAAACGCTATTAATCGTAATACAAGCTATAATTGTAATTTTATGCAACTTAGCTTAAAGATATCAAATAAGTTTGTAAAAAAAATGCAAGAATCACCTTAATTATATTGTGGTGTAAATATGAGGATGGAAATAAATAACTCATCAAAATGATAGTTTTGGGAATAATTATTGGATTTTATACTGCTAAAAATAATAAAATGATTTTAAAAGCTTTAAACACTGGGAAAAATACCAAAATTCTTGTGGCCTACTTATATATGCATGTACATGCTATTTTAAGAAGATTTTGAGTATAAAAATATGTAGGAAAAAATTGGGTATCAACAGCTGCCCCTCTTTACCCGAGAAGGATGAAAGAGTTGTTGGGTAATGATATGATGACCAATTTTGATCAAAGAAATGGTATGAAAAGGTTTTGACCGAGCTCTGGCTCATGAGCTGCCTACATATCTCTAGTCTTATAGGAATCAGGCCGTATATAGTTTGGGGAGTTCATCGGCGGAATATGCCGATGGAGGTTTCGAAAGACAGACGCAATATTCGGGTTGGAAAGAGTGATCAGGGACCGATGGGCTGCGGGAACCGGAGCGGGATCACTTCTGCTGTGAGGGTCGTTGCTAGCCGGTGTGCCTACAAATAAGCAATACGAGCATATATCGTGCATAAATTTAAGCATGATGCAAGTTACCATTGGACCATGAATGTTGTCTTCGGACGGATAGGATGAAGTCCTCGGACCATGACGTCCTGGGCCATGAAGCGTATAATAAAGGATTCACAGGCTATGAAATGATGTTCTCGATCTATGAAGATGATGCCTTCGAACCATGATGCCTTTGAATAATGATATGCAAAAGATGAAAGGACGGTCCTCAGGCCATGGCATGGCAATCTCGGGCTATGGAAATGGTGCCTCCGAACAATTTTGCCTTCGGATAATTTGGCGATCTTTCAACCCATGAAATGCAGGATTTGGCGATGTTTCAGCCGATGTAAAGCATAAATATAAATGGCGATCTTTCAGTCGGTGCGGGATTTAAATGAAGTTGGCGATATTTCAGCCGATGCAGAGATTTAAAATAGAGTTGGCGATCTTTCAGCCATGCAGGAGAGATAAAGTGGCAATGTTTTAGCCATGCAGAATTTAAATAAAGTTGGCGATATTTCAGCAGTGCAGGATTTAAATAAAATTGGCGATGTTTCAGACAACGTAAAGTTTAAATAGAGTTGGCAATATTTCAATCGACATAGAGTTTAAATAGAGTTGGTGATATTTAAGCCATGCAAGGGATTTAAATAAAATTGGCGATATTTCAGCCGACATAAAGAATAAAATTGGCGATATTTCAGCCGTGCAAAGATTTAAATAAAATTGGCAATATTTCAGCCATGCAAACATTTAAATAAAGTTGGCGATCTTTCAGCCATGCAGGTGGAGACAATGCTTAGTCTCGGAAGGCAGAACGGTAGCCTTATGCAATGCAAGAAAAAATACAGGATGGAGATAGAGCTTAACCTCGGAAGGCAGAAAGGTAGCCCTTATGCAATGCAAGGAAATGCAGGATGGAGGTAGAGCTTAACCTCGGAAGGCAGAAAGGTAGCCTTATGCAATGCAAGAAAATACAGGATGGAGGTAGAGCTTAACCTCGGAAGGCAGAAAGGTAGTCTTATGCAATGCAAGAAAATGTAGGATGGAGACAATGCTTAGTCTCGGAAGGCAGAAAGGTAGCCATATGCAATGCAAGAAAATGCAGGATGGAGACAATGCTTAGTCTCAGAAGGCAGAAAGGTATCCATATGCAATGCAAGAAAATGCAGGATGGAAACAATGCTTAGTCTCGAAAGGCAGAAAGGTAGCCTTATGCAATGCAAGAAAATGCAGGATGGAGACAATGCTTAGTCTCGGAAGGCAGAAAGGTAGCCTTATGCAATGCAAAAAAATACAGGATGGAGACAATTCTTAGTCTAGGAAGTCAGAAAGGTAACCTTATGCAATGCAAGAAATAAAGGTGGAGAGTAACGAAATCTCTTAGCTGATAGACGATAGCTAATAGTTGGTTGTGTCATTGTGGCCGCTGGGGAGGTCATGTGCGGATATCACTTGTAAGTGAGTGATGATTTTGAGAGTTGTATTCCTGCAAAATATGAGTATGAACTGGATCTGATGGTTCTATGTTTTGGGGTGCCTGCATTCAAAGAAAGATCGTGAGTTTTGTCAAGGGGGGAAAGTTAGTTCGTCTTCCCGTAAACTCCGCTCGTCTTACTCGGTTCTTGTTTTCATTGGGATAGCGTCGCTAAACAAAGCAATTTGATAGTAACCATGTATGGTTTTAAAATGTGATGTAAATACATAATTAATTAAAAAATGATTTTCTTTTAGATGAACCGACGACTGCGACATGGTTCAAGACATTACGACCTCTTTTGCTCCAGAATTTTGAGGGTCCTCCTTAAAATTCTGCCCCAGTTTGCTGGGCTAGGGTTTTTTACGGCTGCGTATGATGAATGGCTGAAAGTTGACTTCAGAATTTTGAGGGTCCTCCTCAAAATTCTGCCCCAGTTTCCATTATTGGGGGAAATGAAATTTTTATTGAATTGTGATCGAGCCCATAGGGCTACCTATGTATCCCCTCTTAAACGGGAATTAGGTCATGCGTAGTTCAAATTACATAATGAGATCATAAATGGTTACACATAGTATCGCTTGACTGCATCTAAATTGATTGGTTTTGGCCAGACTTCTCCATCCATTTCAGCGAGTATGAGGGCTCCTCCGGTTAGAACTCGGTGAACCATGTACGGGCCTTTCCAGTTGGGAGGGAATTTTCCTTTGGCTTCATCTTGATGTGGAAACATTTTCTTCAATACCAGCTGTCGTAGTGTAAATTGTCTTAGATTGACTCTTTTGTTGAAAGATCTGGACATTCTGTTCTAATAAAGTTGACCATGACAAACTGCATTCATTCTTTCTCTGTCTATAAGGGCTAACTGCTTATAGCGACTCTTTACCCATTCTGCATCTTCAAGTTTTGCTTCCTGTATAATCCTCAGGTAGGGAATCTCTACCTCGACGGGAATGACTGCCTCGGTACCATAAACTAACATATAGGGAGTCACCTCGGTTGATGTGCGGACTATGGTATGGTATCCCAATAAAGCAAAGGATAGCTTTTCGTGCCACTGCTTGTGTTTCTCTATCATTTTTCTCAGTATCTTCTTGATGTTCTTATTGACTGTTTCTATAGCTCCATTCATCTGAGGTCTGTAGGCTATAGAATTCTTGTGCTTAATCTTGAACATCTCACATATTGCTTTCATCAGGTCACTGTTGAGGTTGGACCCATTATCAGTAATGATTGACTCCGGGATACCGAACCGGCAAATGATACGGTCGCGGACAAAGTCTGCCACAACCTTCTTGGTCACTGCCTTATATGATGCTGCTTCCACCCATTTGGTGAAATAATCAATTGCCACTAGAATAAACCTGTGCCCGTTTGATGCGGCAGGCTCGATAGGTCCGATGACATCCATTCCCCAAGCGGCAAATGGCCATGGCGAGCTTGTTGCATTGAGCTCGTTAGGAGGCACCTTTATCATGTCTGCATGAATCTGACAGCGATGGCATCTTCGGACATACTGGATGCAGTCCGTCTCCATAGTCATCCAAAAATAACCAACTCGGAGTATTTTCTTGGCTAAGACGAAACCATTCATGTGCGGGCCACAGGTCCCTGCATGAACCTCCTCCAACAATCTGGATGCTTCCTTTGCTTCGACATACCTTAGTAATCCCAAATTGGGAGTCCTCTTATACAGAATTCCTCTACTGTGAAAGAAGTGATTGGATAACCTCCGCAGTGTGTGCTTCTAAGTAGTGTTTGCAAGTTTTGGATATTCTCCTGTTGCCAGATATTTCTTAATGTCATGAAACCATGGTTTTCTGTCTGCTTCTTCCTCGATATGGGCACAGTAAGCTGGTTGATCATGAATTTTTACCGAGATAGGGTTAATGAAGTTCTTATCTGGATGCTGAATCATGGATGAAAGAGTGGCCAATGCATTGGCGAACTCATTCTGGACTCTGGGGACATGCCAGAATTCTGTCTTTGTGAACCTATATGGGAGTATCTTGGTTACCTATTCCTGATGTATGAGCAAGTCTGAATCCCCGATCACTAGTAACTCTTGAACGTTTATATCAATGGCTAGCTGGAGCCTTAAGATGTAGGCCTCGTACTTAGCCATGTTGTTGGTGCACGGGAACCTGAGCTTGGAGGACACCGGATAATGCTGACCCATTTCTGATACTAGAACTGCTCCTATGCCAACTCCTTTAAAATTTGCGCTCCGTCGAAAAAACATTCTCCAGCCATCATAGGATTCTGCAATGTCTTCTCCTATCAAAGATACCTCCTCATCAGGGAAATACATCTTTAGAGGCTCGTATTCTCCACCCACATGATTTTTGGCAAGATGATCGGCTAGTGCTTGTCATTTGAACGCCTTCTGGGTCATGTAGACAATATCAAATTCACTCAGTAGGATTTGCCATTTGGCTAGCTTGCCCATGGGCATGGGCTTCTGAAAGATGTACTTTAGCGGATCCATCCTTGATATGAGATAAGTGGTATAGGCACAGAAATAATTCCTCAACTTCTGAGCTACCCAAGTCAGAGCACAACAGGTGCGTTCTAGCAGGGAGTATAGGGCCTCGTACGGGGTGAACTTTTTGCTGAGATAATAGATGGATTGCTCCTTTATCCCTGTTTCATCATTTTGTCCCAAAACACAATCGAATGCCCCATCCAGTACTGCAAGGTAGAGCAATAGCAGTCCACCCGGTTCGGGCGGAGCCAGAACTAGCGGCGTTGACAAGTATTCCTTGATTATGTTGAAGGCTTTCTGATAATCATCAGTCCATTTAGTGGCGGTGTCCTTCTTCAAAATCTTAAAGATTGGCTCACAAATGATAGTGGAATGGGTATGAACTGGCTGATATAGTTGAGTCTCCTCAAGAAACTCATAACCTCTTTCTTGTTCTTTGGCAGTGGCAATTCTTGAATGGCCTTAACCTTTGAAGGATCCAGTCCTATTCCCCGTCGACTTACGATGAACCCAAGCAGTTTTCCAGTGGGAACCCCGAATGCACATTTGGCGGGATTCAATTTCAAGTTGTACCTTCTCAGTCTGTTGAAGAACTTCCTCAGGTCTTCCATGTGGTTAGTGGCTTTCTTGGATTTGATGATGACATCGTCTACATACACCTCGATCTCTTTGTGTATCATGTCATGGAAAACAGTAGTCATGGCACTCATGTAGGTGGCCCCAGCATTTTTTAATCCAAACGGCATCATCTTGCAACAATACATCCCCTACGGCATAATGAAAGCTGTTTTCTCCGCATCAACTTCGTCCATCATATCTGATTATACCCGGCAAAACAATCAACAAAGGACTGCACCTCATGCTTGGCGCAATTGTCAATCTGGATGTGTATGTTTGGCAATGGGAAGTCATCTTTTGGACTGGCCCGATTGAGATCCCGGTAGTCAACACAGACTCTAACCTTCCCATCCTTCTTTGGCACTGGCACAATGTTGGCTAACCATGTTGGATACTCCACTACTCTGAGGACCTTGGCTTTAACTTGTTTGGTAACTTCTTTCTTGATTTTCAAACTCATGTCTGGCTTCAACTTTCTGAGCTTCTAATTTACCGGCGGGCATGTCGGATCTGTTGGTAGCTTGTGAGCTACAATAGATGTACTGAGACCAGTCATATCATCATACGACCAGGCAAATATCTCCTCGTATTCTTTTAAGAATTCCGTGTACTTTTCCTTTTCTGACGGTGATAGGTGAACACTGATGCGCATTTCCTTGACATTCTGTATCCCCCATGTTGACAACCTCGGTTTCGTCCAAGTCAGACTTGGGCCTATTCTAAAAGTCCTCAACCTCTTTAACGACCTCTTCTGGTATATTATCCTCTTCTGAGTCTATATCTATTTCGTGACGACCCGACCGGTCATTTTGAGACCTAGCGTGTCGTTCAATAGTCTGAGGCCATGAGTAGATTCATTTTAGGTATTGTGACTTGTTCGCAAGCTCGGAATTTAAATTCAGGAAGATCGGAGTTAAATTTAAACGAAAACTCTCATTTGAGAAGCTTAAAGTTGAAAGAATGAACTAGGATTGGAATTTTGAGTAAACAACCTCAGAATTAGGATCTGAAGGTTCTAGTAGGTTCGTATGATGATTTCGGATTGGGAGTATGTCCGGATTGGGTTTTGGATAACCCGGGAGCGTTTTGGCGCCTATTATGGAAGTTAGCATTTAAGAAGGAATTTCTTAAGTTTAGTTTGAAGTGCATTTCAGTGTTATCGATGTCCGTTTGGGATTCTGAGTCTGGGAATAGCTCCGTATGGTGATTCTAGAATTGGGAGCACGATCAGAAGTAAATTCGGAGGTTCGTAGGTCATTTTAAGCCATTTGGCTTAAGATAGAAATTTAAAGATTTTTGGGAAGTTTGACCGGAAGTGGACTTTTTGATATCGGGGTCGGAATCTGATTTCGAAAGTTGGAGTAGGTCCGTAATG
>MU772477.1:8281-19639 GCA_026770625.1 Nicotiana glauca
GTTTAGAAATATATATATATATATATATATATATATATATATATATATATATATATATATGATATGGGGGAATGGATCCAGGCCGTTCGATCTGATGAGATCAACGGCTTGGATCACTTCATTTAAGGAAACGACATCGTTTCGCTATCATTGAGACCGGACCGGTCTTTGGATGGGAACGGGTCGGGGCATGAGGGATCATACTGGACCGTTAGATCAGAATGAATGAACGGTCCAGGTCCGCAATCTGGAAACGATGTCGTTTCTTCGATGCTGGAGGCGGACTGGACCATTCGATCTAAGAAGATCGACGGTTCGGATTGTGCATGACAAAACAATGTCGTTTGGATGGTTTGAACGACAGGACCGGATAAAGGGGTAATTTGGGCTGGTTTTTGGTGGGTTGGGTGTGTTTTGGGCTTGGGGCTTAATTGAAATTGACCCAATTTTGAATTTCTTTCTCCTCTCTTTTCTTTTCTTGTTTTTCTCTAAATATTTTCCAAAATTTTGAAAACTAAAATTATAAAACAAATTAAACTTAAAGATACTAATTATCACAAACACTTAAGTACTCAGTCACATAATTAAATACTAAAATGCAAAGGGCATTATTTTTTATGGTTTTTATAAAAATAAGTAGTTAACCATTTGACTCAAAATTATACAACTAAATCCTAAATGTAAATGCTCTATTTTTTGTATCTTTTCATTAATTTGCTCAAAATAAACGTGCGCACACAAGTGCAAACAATAACAAAAATATCACGAAAAATTCACAAAATTGCACACAATAAAACATATATTTTTGTTTTGACTTTGTAGGGGTAATTCATGTGGTGCAAAAATTACGTGCTCACAGCTGCCCCTCTTTGCCCGTAAACACGAAGAGTTCACAAAGATAAGTGAGCAAATACGAGCAATTTTTGACCGTTTGAATAATCTGTGTGAAGCATTTTTGAAAGATTTGACCGAACCTCTTCTTCAAAGGTTTCCTATATATCCTTGGCTAAAAAGGAATCAGGTCAATGTAGTTCGGGAAGTTTTGGTAGTTGGGACTACCATGAAGCTGTGTTTACTGTCGTTGTTGATGTTGCTGCTACTACTTACTGACCTCCTTATTACACCATGCTAAAAGAAAATAAGAAGCTAGACTAAACTATAGTATATGAATTACAAAATCCTATATAGACCTTCAAACTTGCTCTTATGTTTCTTGCTGCCTTGTTGTCTTGTATTCTCTTGTAGCAATTCCTTTGTTGCTGCCTTGCTCCAATTTCTTGACTTGAATTGTATTTATCCGCTCTCCAGGCGGGTTCCTGACTTCTTGATCTTGCAAGGTACGTCTTTTGTTACTTGATATTGTTTTCCTTTGCATCTTGAACCATTTTCCCTTGAAACTTGGATTATCCTCCTTCGAACTTGGATTATCTTCCTTCGAAACTGCTTTCCCTTAATACTTGTGTTGTTTTCCCTTAACTGTTTGGTACCTGCCTTTCCTTACGGTGGGTTTCTCCGGAACAAACGAAATTTCTGCTCCTGTTTCAATCTTGGCAATTTAAAATGTGGTTGTGATACTCTTGTTGGGGATGGTTTTTCCCTTTCTCCTTTCCATACTCTATTTTGTTTGCCTGTTTTAAACCTGGTTGAGAATTTTCGACCTTTTGACTACTTCCTTATCTACAAATTTTCCAAGTGTTGCTTCCCACTCCTGTTATCTTATTCGAAACTTTCCAAACGGTTGCCTTCCCCTTCTTGTTATCTTAGGAGAAAGATTCGTCAGATTAAGATTTTCTATCTTAGGAGAAAGATTCATCAGACTAAGATTTTGACGGTATCTTATGATAAAGATTCATCAGACTAAGATTTTCTTTTGTTATCTTAGGAGAAAGATTCGTCAGACTAAGATTTTCTATCTTAGGAGAAAAATTCATCAGATTAAGTTTTTGACTCTAGGAGATATTTCATCAGACTAGGTCCATTTTTGTATGATCTTAGGAGAAAGATTCATCAGACTAAGATTTCCTATCTTAGGAGAAAAAATCATCAGACTAAGATTTTGATTTTTGTTGTCCTACTGTTACTTCCTACTTCTTGTTATCTTATCTGTAATTTTCCAATTGTCGCTTCCCATTCCTTATCACCTTATCCGAAACTTTCCAACTGTTTCTTCCCACTTTTTGTTATCTTAGGACAAAGATTCGTCGGACTAAGATTTTTTATCTTAGAAGAAAAATTCATCAGACTAATATTTTGACTCTATGGGATAATTCATCAGACTAGGTCCATTTTTGTATGATCTTTGGAGGAAGATTCATCAGACTGAGATTTTTATCCTTACCTTAGGAGAAAGATTCATCAGACTAAGATTTTCTATCTTAGGAGAAAAATTCATCAGACTAAGTCCATTTTTGTTGTCCTAGTTGAAACCTTCCAATTGTTTCTTCCGTTCTTGTCATCTTATCTGAAACTTTCCAATTGTTGCCTTCCCCTTTTTTTGTCTTATTTGAAACCTTCCAACTGTTGCTTCCCACCTCTTGTTTTCTTATCTGAAACTTTCTACTTGTTGCTTCCCCACTTCTGTTATCTTAGGAGAAAGATTCTTCAGACTAAGATTTTGATCCTAGGAGATGATTCATCAGACTAGGTCCATTTTTGTTGTCCTACTTGAAACCTTCCAATTGTTTCTTCCCTTCTTGTCATCTTATTTGAAACTTTCCAATTGTTGCCTTCCCCCTTTGTTGTCTTATTTGAAACCTTCCAAAATGTTGCTTCCCACCTCTTGTTATCTTATCTGAAACTTTCTACTTGTTTCGTCCCCATTTCTGTTATCTTCGGAGAAAGATTCGTCAGACTAAGATTTTGATCCTAGGAGATGATTCATTAGACTAGGTCCATTTTTGTGTGATCTTAGGAGAAAGATTCATCAGACTAAGATTTTCTATCTTAGGAGAAAAAATTCATCAGACTAAGATTTTGCTCCTAGGAGATACTTCATCATACTAGGTCCTCTTTACGTGATCTTAGGAAAAAGATTCATTAGACTAAGATTTTGCTCAATAGACAGATGAGCTTTGTTCCTGTTACATACAAAGAAGGATCTGTCAGTTTTGAAAGTGGTGGTCGGTTGTGATACTCTTGCTAGGGATGACTTCCTCATTTCCACGCTCTACTTCCCCCGATTGCCTTGAATTTTGAAGGCAATTTCTCCTTTAACTTCCCACGATAACTAACTTCCATTCAAAGATCTTGCTTGTTGATCAACCACTTTCTTTGTCATTCGTATTACTGAAATATCTTTTCTCTGTTCAGACTCATATCATATATTTGTTGTATTACTCCTGAAACGGCATCTAATCGACCTTTGTGTCTCACATGAATCCTAAATCACGTCAATTGCCTTCCTTCCGCGTATATGTTGTTTTGACTTATCTGCTGGCCTTGGCCATGAGATCTGTTGCCCTTTTTACTTGACATGGCAACTGATTTCCATTCGAAAACCTTGCTAGTTCCTTGATTAAGCACTTCCTTTATTAAACCAGAAAATACCTCTCTTTGTTTGAATCCAATATTTGTTGTATTACTCCTAGACCGACATTTACCCAACCTTTGTGTTTCACCTGATCCCCAAGCCTATTGAGTGTTACTAACTTTCGCATGCGTTGCTCTTTCCTGATTTAAACCATTGACCTTGGCCTTGAGGACTATAACTTTTGCCTTCTGTTTGGAATGTCTTGGTTATCGCTGGTCCAACCATTTGTCTATCTCATCACAGAATATACCTTTGATCTATTCACCCAACACCCTCCATCTGTATCATTCTCCATGAACTGATATGGATCAAGCCTTTGTATTTTGCGAGGATCCCAAAGTATGTTGATTACTAACCGCTCAGTGCCCTAGTTGTTCTTTCCCAACTTATGCCACTTTGATGTACTAGCACAGATCTTTGTCTTGTGCAATTTGGGAAGCTGATGGCAAATTTTGAAGTCATTTCTCACTTGCTCTGACCAGACAGACTCAGGAAGAAGGAGTGAACAAGAAAAAGAAAATAGAATAAAGGACAAAGGAAAGATGATTCCTAACAGGACAAACTATAAAGTAGAAACCTATCGGATGTGGATACTAACTCTAATGACCATGACATACACTTGCGGCCTATTCTGTTAAGTAATTCCGATGTTCAACTCTTGTCGTACCCTTTTTCGTGAAACGGGACTTCCATGCTCCGCCTATTCAATCTGATTCACAATCTTGATTTCGACTTGTAGTGCTTGAAAGGTTTTCACTATCAAGTTTCTCTCTTTTTGGTCTCTATCAACTTGCAGTCGCCTCAAGGTGCCCATGGAGGTTTTCACCAATGAGACTCTCTCATTTTTTCTTTTATTCTTCTCATCTTTCGTCGCCTTCCCGTGAGGGTCTTCACCAATAAGACTCTCTCATTCTCATTACTTTCCTGCTTTGACTGGAGTGCTGCCCCTGGCATGAATCATCTTTATCTACTCGACTTGGCATCTTTTGAAGACTGATCAGAAGGTCTTTCTTTGGACCGTAATATGGGCTTTTCGATAGGGTTAGAAAGAAAGGGTATTAAAGGCTCAAAACAAATCAACATGGGTTCAAAATTACAACCTTCGGAACCAGATTTCTTTACAACAACCACAACTTCTGCCCCATTTTCTTGCTTGGGGATCTTTTGATTTTTATTCCACTATGACCGAGCCGTGAAGTTGCCTATGTATCCTTAAAAGGAATCAGGTCTAACGTAGTTCACAAAATTCCTTGTTGCTATAGTTTTCTTTTCACTTATCATTTTCTTTTGTGCTTTTTTTTTCTTTTCTTCTTTTTTTCTTCTTCTTTTTGTTGTTTTGTTGTTTTTGTTTTTCTTTTTCATTTACTCAGCTTTTACGCTTGTGTTTCTAATCTTTTCTACTGATTCCGAAAGAGGGGTATGAAAGAAATCAAATAAGGCTCAAAGGGGTAACGAAGGATAAAGTATTTAGATAGTAGAACGAAATGCCTTTGTCATTCCAAATCTTCAAAATATGCCGAGCCCAAACAATGTGATTAGACAGACATTTGTAGCCTCTTCTAGACTTGATAGCTATATTCACACATTTGCTTTTTCGTCTATTAAATACAAAGAACCATTGGGCAACACTCTCACTCTCATTATCACGAAAGACCCTTGTCAATTTGGCTAATTTGCTTTTACGGTTTCTTTATGTTTTATCTGCCCCAGTTACACATGGTTCGGGCTTCAAATGATCTCAATCCATTCTTAATTCTTTAAGTGCCCCTGTCATCTTCCCAATTGCTTCATGATTAACCTTTAAGAATAGGCCTAGAATTACGCGTGCATGTCATGTCACTAGAGTCGAGAGGAAAAGAACTATAAAGAGGAAAGACTTAAACCAAAGAAGTTGACTAGAAATAACGGAAGGTAGAGGGGGAAAGAGTTTGTATAACAAAGACAAGCATAATAAACTAAGGTACAACCTTTAGAACAAACCTAGACAACACTAAATGAAGTACTATGATCAAAGGAACTAGACAAAATAAAGGGATAGAAGGTTTTGAGTTACAAGACAATATCCGGATTACAACCCTGAAGTAACCCAGACAACAGAAATGACAACAAAATAAGCTACCAAGGTTCCTTCCTGAGTGACTTTTCAATTGATAAGCCTAACACTTAGCCACAAATTTGCTTATCAACATGTCCTTCTCCAATTTCAGTTGGCAAATTCCCGAGTGGACTCTCATACCCCATGTCACTAGGCATCATCCCCACCAAGTGTGCAGCGTCATGTGCAGGCAAAGGATTCAGCATGATATTCTGGGTGTCACTGTCTTGTCTCACAATCAAATTTTCCTGGATCATCCTTTCTATTTACCTTTTCAAATCCCGACAACTTTCCACATTGTGTCCCTGGGCATTGGAATGGTATTTACACCTTTTAGATGGGTCAAAGCTTCTTGCACGTGGGTCAACATGATTTGGAGGAATGGGTGCAATCCTATCATGTTGTTTTAACTTCTCAAATAAGCTTGTATAGGACTCTCCTATTGGTGTAAAATTATCTTTCAGCTTCTGTTCCATTCTATATCCCTGGCTTGGATGTGGGCTATAAGGTACTTGGAAATTCTGCGGAGGCTGGCGGAGATTTTGTGACACTCATGCTCGCTTTCTTGGGTGATTTGATGGCTGGACCACATACTGGGGTGGATCAACGGAGTATGGTGGGTTCTGAGGTGGATAGTAATGCTCAGGGGAGTCATGAAAAACCTGATGAGGCTGCACATACCTTCGAGGTGTTCTTCTGGGACCTCTTCTTGACCCTGATGCCATCATGACTTCTTCATCCCTCTCATTCGTGTCGCCAGATTCAATTTGGACAGCCTGAGCTGCAGCCTACCTGTCTTAAGACCGTTCTCTACCATTTCTCCCATTTTGATTGCTACCAAGAAGGATTTACCAACTTCGGACATTATGTTTTGAAAGTAATTCGGCTCTTGAGCCTGAAGGAAAATAGTGATTAACTCGTGGTCATCCATGGGCGGCTTAGCTTGAGCTGCTTGCTCTTTCCATTTAATGGTATAATCCCTGAAACTTTCACTTGGTTTCTTCTTAAGGTTTGAAAGGGAAATGCGGTCTGGGGCAATGTCGATGTTGTATTGGAACTGTTTGACAAATGTCTGTGCCATGTCATTCCAGACGTACCAGCGAGATGTGTCTTGATCCAAAAACTATTCAGGTGCTACTCCCGCGAGTCTTTCCCCAAAATAAGCTATTAGTAATTTTTCATTTCTTCCCACACCTCTTAGTTCATTGCAATACCTTTTTAGGTGGGCTATGGGGTCTCCATGTCCATCGTACTTTTTAAATTTGGGAATCTTGAAACCAGGCGGCAAGTGGACATCGGGGAACATACATAGATCTCTGAAGGCAACACTCTTTTGACCTGCCAACCCTTGCATGTTTTTCAACCGTTGTTCTAATCTTTCCACTCTTTGGGTTATTTCTTCCTGTACCATCTTTCGGGCAGGATTCTCAATGTTTGCAGGAAGATCAAACGAGTACGAGTGGTGCTCTTGTTGTGCAGCACATTATGACTCATGACGGGGCTCTCCTTGACCATTGGCCCAAGCTTGACATATTTCAGTCATTTTCTATTTCGGTATTCTATATTCCTCAAACACCGTAGACTCTAGCTGAACCCTCTGATCCTGAGTCTCTTGAGCAGTTGTAACAGCTTCGATGTCAGTTATTATTTTTCTTCGGATCTTGTGCTGTCCGTTTGCCACAAACCGACCACCTCAACTTTCTTCACAATTCAAAACATGTTAGAATGGACTCAGTCAGTCCTTGTTATTATCAATATTTTTCACTTTTTTTTTTTATTTTTTTATATATAGTTGTGGTCGAATCTTATGTGGATTGCCTACGTATCATGTCCCCGCATGAATCAGACCGTGCGTAGTTCTGGCTTAAGTGCAAAATGACTAATTAAAAAAATTGGATTTTTCTTTTTTTCCAAGTTTTCCATAAAAGAAAAAAAATGTGTTTATTACGACCCATTTTATTACAATATTAACAGACTCCGAAAGATTCTAACATAAAAAACGGCAATACAGCCTAAAATAGACTAACAAAAAATCATCACTGTTTCCTCAAAAATTTCATAAAATATCCGGTCTTGTCAATACGGCCTTTCAGCACTTTGAAGAAGATTTAAAGGTTGTGTTTGCTAACCGATCAAAAATTTGAGAAATGACCAAAGGCGGTCGTTCTTGTAAAAACGGCCTTCCGGCGTCCTTTTGGAGATATTTGGCTATTTTGGACAAGAATGACATCACCTTTTCTCATGGCAAAACAACGATATCTATTTTCCCTAAAAAAAATCTCCCCTTTTTTTTTCAAATAGTTGAACCCGATATGGATTGCCTATGTATCTCACATCCGGTGAGAATCAAACTTACGTAGTTCTGCAAATAAAACTACTTATTTTCGGAAATAAGACTCTTTTTCATTGACAAATACACTATTTCGGAAGACAATACTCTTTTTGTATTTTCTTTTTCAACAAACTATTTGAAAATAAAACTCTTTAGTTTTTCTTTTTCTCGACCAACAAACCATTTTTTGAAAACAAATTTTCTTTTCCTTTTTTTTTATTTTTTTATTTTTCTCAAAAGTTCGGTAGAATTTCGACACTATTTTGACATTGGTTATTTTTTCTAAAAATGGATAAAACTGCTATTTCTCTCTTTTTCAATTTTCCCAAATACTCCAAAGCCGGTCAACATGCAAATTCGAGACAAATAAATGCCTAAGATGCATTAGGATGGTCTTTTCATTTCAGGTTACCTGTCCTAGACGGACCCAACCCCTGTGTTGAGTCCCCTAAGTCCAATGCAACATGATGCAAATAAGTGTTCCTACTAGGGATCCGGCATGAAGTCAATTTATTCTAGGTCCAAAACCTGGGCATGAGTTCTAAACAGTGTACCCGAGCGGACAACTCGAGTCGAGGAGGGGGCTACATACCGGGGACCCGCGAGATCGTCTGGTTTTGTAACTTATCTGGCCTCTTCTTATTTTAGGTTATGACACTAACAGAATAGGGAGTCTCAACCAGTAAGCACATCCCCGGAGGTGAGAAGAGAAGGGTTTCGGCACAGTTTATATACAGTTAAGATAATATCAAAGCGGTAAAGCACTTAGCACATTTAGCTTGAAATATGTAGGAAAATCAGATAAAGCCAAATACAACAATTATTCTAAGCTCGAATTTGAACCCTGAACAAAACGTTCTGGGTTCTTTCTCCCCAGCAGAGTCGCCAGAGCTATCACACCTCCTTTTTACCTACACCAGTAATGGCGTAAAGGAGTTTTTTCCAATTAAAGGACAATCGAAATGTGATTTATTTATTTAATTCAGAGTTGCCACTTGGGAGATTTATGGTGTCCCAAGTCACCAATTGAATCCCGAATCGAGGAAATTATTGACTCCATTTAACAGTCCGCGATCCAGAAATCAAAGTAAGGAATTCTGTTAACCCGAGAGAAGGTGTTAGGCATTCCCGAGTTCCGTAGTTCTAGCACGGTCACTCAACTGTTATATCTGGCTTAATTATCTGATTTTTATACAATTATGAACCTATATGCAAATTTTAACTTTTAACCGCTTTTATTATTATTTTTTAAAGAGAATTGCAACGTCGTTAAAACACGTCTCGAACCACGTCACATAAATGCGCCCGCGGTGTTTGACATATTTCAACTTCATTGAGATTTGGATTTGGGTCACATAAATGCGCCCCCGAGTTTAGGGAGGTAATGTTATTAAAATACGTGCCTAAAGAGACTAACGCGTTATTGTCTTTGGGGAAGGCCGTGAAATTCACTAAACGGCCCATCCCGAAATCTAAGTATTTTAATGCAACCATTTATTGAGGGCCCCTCAATTTTTTTGTTTTGTTTAGCGAGGCTCATCTCATTTTAAAAAGGCAATCCTAAAGCAATCTATAATTTTCTATTTTTTTCTCTAATAATAAACGAAAAGTCTTAATTAATTTGTTATTAGACCAAATGATAATTCTGCACCACAGTCCAACCATTGGGCTCTGAAATAAGCCCAACAAGTATAAAATATACCCGAACCTACAGGAGTCAGGCTAGTTTTGTCAAAACCCCTAGCCTAGGCCCAAACGTAAAGGGAATTGGAACTGGACCTGGGCCCGTGCATTAAAGGAAATGAACCTCAATCACAGGAACTAGGCTAGTAAGCCCAGATCTTTACATTACATTGAAACGTGAATCAATTGATCACAACACCCTGCTGAATTTACTACCAAAATCAATTAACAATTAACATTAACTCAAAGGTTTCTGGCCAATAAATTGAAATTACACATTAACGTGATCCTAAACACATTGCAAACCAACTTAAGCTTTAAATTCCCTACCGTTGCTCATTCTCACTATAGTATTGATTCCAGTTGGTGAATTGATAGTGCCTACTTGATTTAAGCCAAATTGCTGACATTAACTACCAACCTAAAACTATTAATACTTATGCTGAAATAGTGAACTCGATGAGACGAAGGAGTTGACCTCCATAAGTTTGCTGATATTAATTAGTGCAATATGAAAATGCTCGAGACGCATGTTTAGCTCATAATTGAACTGGACGTGGCCATCTCATACTTGTAACTTCAAACTGTTTCTGATTTTAAATTCTTTAACAGAAAAATGCTAAACTAAGATGAGTGTTAGCTATACTAAAGTTATTGCTAAATAGCTACAAGTTAAAACAGTCCCTAACAGTCCAATACGAGTTTAAACATTACAAATCAGTAGAGATACTCCTAATTGAACAATCTTAGTTCAGTACAATCCACACGAACTGAAATTAGACAATTATACAATACTAAGCTGATTGTAAGCATTCACGTGAGCACAGACTTGGAATACTACTTCATTTCATTTCAGTCGAAGGTTACATCAGTGTGAGTTCGAATGTGTACCTGGAAGTGTCATGAAAATTGAAAGAGAGGGTAGTCAGTAGCAATTTAGCAACAACTAGAACCCAACAGAAACAACAAAACCAATTTGAACCAAAATCACTTCACACAAAACCCAGGAATACTTCACAAAGACCCAGTACCAAATAGCTAACCCAAAACGACTCAAATGAGAACCAAACTCACTCGAAAGCCAATCAGGAGCACCTCTGAAGCTCAAATACCAAAAATCGAACCAGGAAATGCCAATCAGCTACTAAACTTAGAAATTAGCTTTGAAATTCAATGAATTAGTGTTTTTTTAGTTTTTCTTTATTTTTTTGGTTTTTTTTTTGAAAATCTAAGAGCTGAAGGAAGTTTTTGGGATTTTGGATCTTTAATTTCAGATGATAGCTATTAGAATATCCTTAGGGGGGAATTTTAGGAAGCTGAAAACTTGAAAATCTCGGGCAATGAAACAGTTGAAACTGACTGCCTTCAGCTCTCTATTTCTCAGCCTGTGTATATGTCACGAACCCAGTTCACCCTCCATGAACATGTCGTGATGGCACCTAGTCCCTATGACTAGGTAAGCCTAACAATGCGGAAAATAAACCAAAATTTGCGGAAGAAATTAAATAAAACTAAACTGGAAAAATAAACAGGGTTTAAGGTGCCGCTCGGCACATACCACAACAATCCTCAAAGCTAACAAAACTTCCCAAAACCCAGAAATTCACAAATCACAAGCTAAGGGGATACATAAGAGGCTCTGACTCAAGAATATCTATACAAAGGAGAAAATACTGGAAGTACTATACTTATTACAGAAAAGCTGGAAAGGGACTCCTC
>MU772477.1:34236-78631 GCA_026770625.1 Nicotiana glauca
TCATGTCAATGGTTCCGCACCTGCCGGCCTACGACGCTCATATGCCTCCCACCATGTGAAGGCTGCTCCCTGGAACTGAAAAGTAGTAAATGATACCCCACTTGACTCGAGAATCCCTGCTGTACGGAGCATACGTCGACACTTGTCGAGAAAACCCTGGGCGTCCTCGCCCGGAATACCACTGAATGAAGGAGGTGAAAGTCTGCTAAACCTCTCAAGACGACGCTGCTCGTCGTCAGGCATCACTGGGACCCTGTCACCCTGAACCTGAATAACCGGCTGAACTGGGACCACTGGTTGGCTGGGGAGACCTGCTGAACTGGTGGTGCCTTAGGTGTCTGTAGACCCTACACTACCTGTTCTGGAGTGCGAGCTGTGCGGGTTTGATGACCACCCCCGGTCTGGGATGTAGCTGCGGCAGTAGTGGCCGAAACTGCCTGAGCCAGGCCAGTGCAAACCGTCAAGATCTGAGCTAGGGCCTCCTGAAGACCCGGAATCACAATAGGCACAGATGGTGCCTGGGCAGGTGCTGCTAGAACCTCTGCAACTGGAGGCTGATCCTGAATGGGGGCAACTGGTGGGTCAACTGGTACTGCCCCAGCTACTCTACCCCTACCACGACCACGGCCACATCCACAGCCTCTAGCAGGTGGCAATGGTGGTCATCCGCCTCGTCCGGTAGCACGAGTTCTCGCCATCTGCGAGAGAATAGAATACAAAAGTTTAGTTTCGGATCAACAAAATCGCACGACATGAATTTTAAGAATTTGAAGTGTTTACTAAAGGTTCTGCAGCCTCCCGAGGATAAGTACAGACGTCTCCCTACAGATCCGCGAGACTCTACTAAACCGGCCCATGACTCATGAGACCTGGTAACCTAGGCTCTGATACCAACTTGTTCCAATCATAAAAACACATCATTAAACACAAAAATCATCAAATCAAGGCGGATTCAAGCCTAAGTTTCAACTAAAACTTCCGAAACCTATATTCCATCAAAAACCTGACCAAACGATGTCCGAATGACCTCAACATTTGCAGACATATCCAAAATTACCCAACGAAGCTACTGCAACTCTCGGAATTCCATTCCGACCCTCGGATCAAAATCTCACCTATCGACCGGAATTCGCCCAAATTTCAACTTCGCCAATTCAAGCCTATTTCTACACCGGACCTCCAAATTCGATTCCGATTGCTCTCCTAAGTCACAAATCATCCCCCGAAGCTAACCAAACCAACGGAATTAGATTCCGAGCCCTCTAACTCACAAGTCAATGTCTAGTTGACTTTTCCAATCTATTCCTTTATTAAAGAGACTAGTCATCCCATTTCCTACCAAACTCGATCCGAATTGACTTAAATTCACCAAGTACATATATTGAAACATGAACAAGCATATAACGGAGAAAACGGGGCGGTAAATCACATGATGACGAATCGGGTCGTCACAATCATTAATAGTTATTAAGACGAATAATGTATCCTATAGCAGGGTCTCTAACGATTAGCACTTGGGACTGATTTTATGCTTATACTTTAACCCAATAGGCATGTTTTATAGGTGAATAGTGCGTATGATAACAAATGAGATGATTAAAATCCTATAGGCATGATCTCTAGCATATATGCTGCAGCAATGCAAATAGAAGGAAAGTTCAACGATATTTACTTCATATGGGCATGTTTCTAATAATCATGTAGCAACAAGGATAATTGAAGCATTTGAGCTCATGATTTGCCAGTAGACAAGTAGTGTGAGTGTGTGCTTCTTTTAATTGCATGATTTCAGTGTAAATAGTGAGTGAACGACACATATAGCAAACACATTATTAACTCCTATAGGCATGGTATCTATCCATCGCATGTAAATATTAAAATCTACCCCACTCCTTTTTACTAAGAACTTAGTTGTTTATACAAAGATTATTATAGGCCCCATAACGAGTAAAGCAAAAATATTACATAACAGTGAAGATGGACTCAATAGGACCAATAAAGATAAAAACAAATACCCAGCATTGCTTGGGCCTTCAACATCTCTTACAGCGTACCCAGGCCTTCAATAGAGAGTCGCGTTCAACACACGACCCAAGGATCTATAGAAGAGCCCAAACCGATTTACTTAATCCCATTACCAAGTTTTACACCACTTGAACAAAAAAATTCAGACACACAGTCCATGATAGGGATTAGGGAACAACATGAATAGTTTTGGAGGTTGAGGGAATGAGTAAGGACCAAGCCCTAGTATGTCAGAGTTCACAAGGGCCTCAATTAGACCCCGAGCAATGATCGCACTAGGGAAGCCAACAACAGAACCTAGATAGCCTTGGCTTTCAGCCGGCTAATAATGAGAATTCAGAATAGAGCAACAAGTATGGATAGTGGATAGTGGTGGAAGGACAAGAAATAAGTGATACTCCAAGTTGAGCATACAGAGTAACTAGTCAAGCAGGCCAGCAGGATTTCCACACATAGGAGAGTACCATATAGAAAACTTCATATTGAAAGAATTAGGAGAAGAAACAAGTTTGCAAGCATACATAGATTATCATGTACAGATGCATGATGCTAAGCTAGTTGAGACTTAAAGGTTCAAATTAAGTCAAATATACATCCTAGTGCCATGTTAATTAGTATTTAGGCACGATGGGGGAACACATATTGTGACAATCACTAAAGGGGTAGGTATCAAATGAACTAAAGGCATACTGGGGAAAAACATTGGCATAGAAACAAGATCATGGTCTTAATACAAGTTGAAATATATTGTTTAGACAAGACAAAAAGGTTCAAATCAGTGACAGATAACAAGCTCATACCAAATAGCACATGTAGATATTCTGGGATTGATATAATAAACTAATTAACTAAGAAGGTCTAAGTTATGTAATAAAAACAGAATGGTTCAAAATAGGGCATGGAAAACAAGTTGAAGTAACTGTTAAAATCTCAGTTAATCACCAATGTGTATGAGGGCTCATGTTGAGTGACAGAATAGTAGGGGAACATGTTATGGAGCAAAATTTTAAACAACATTTTATATAGTTGGGACTAGTACACAATGAGCAGTCAAGCAGACATAGGACTTAGCACCAAAGGATTCATTTAAAATGGGAATGGTTTCCATAGAGTTGTGGTAGTATCCAAACAAAATATACAGAAGTATAACAACATATGGTCACAGTAGTCATACTCATATGAAAATGGACTGGCACTGAAGCTCAAACTGAACATATTCAGATCCTAGAGGTACATAAATCATAGAAAACAATCATCATAGAAGTGCAAACCGTAGTGAATTATACATATTAGCCTAACACTAGCTAAGGATGAAGTAGTAAGCTATCTCATGTGCTCAATTATCACTGAATGACAAAGTAGTATTAAGCATTATCATAGTTAAATCATGATCATGTAATTCAAACACATATAGGTATGCAGAAAGAAAGAAGGAAAAATATTGCAAGGGTTTAAAAGCACTAACCAGTAGCAAAATTAAAGAGAAATAAAGACCATAATAGCAAGAACCCCAGGTCTTCGGTGCTTCAGAGTTCACAAGAGTCTCGAGAATGGGCTCCGAGCAGCGCTTGCACCGGAGGAGGTCGTTTAATGGCCTTGGCTTTCATCTGGCCCAGAATTTAATGATTTCTGAGAATATTCGAGTGTAACAGTGAGTGAGTGAGTAAAAGAGGAGAATAATGAGAACATAACAATGATTAAGAGGTTCGAATAGTCTGTTTAAGGGGATTAAGGGGAGGGGTTTATATAGTAGTTAAAGATTAACACATGAAATACGGAAATACAGTAAATTAAACACATAATAAGGCAAATATAGCATGAAATATCAATTAAAATCAGTTTTAGGGCAAATCCAGGAAACCCTAGTTTAGACGAGAAATAAAAATGGCAAAAATCTCACTAAATATGGCCTATTACTACAAAATTAAGAAAATAGCTTAAAAATACTAATGTAATTATATAAAACAAGGAAAAAATATTTGAAACATATATTGTAGATGAAAATAATAATTTTAAGTAATTAATCATCACAAAATAATTTGAAGGAGTAATTAATAATTATTTAACTAATTTAAATACAGGAAAATTAATTTAAAAGCTCTAAGAATTATGGAAAATTATGAAAAATGCTCGTACAGGTTTGTAAGCCAAAATAATGATGCAAAAATGATAAGCCAAAATAATGATGCAAAAATGATGTTTTGAAAGTATATATACTATTTGAAAAAATACGAGGGCAAAATTGGTTATCAACAGCTGCCCCTCTTTACTCGGGAATGATGAAAGAGTCGTGGGGTAAAGAAAATGATGACCAAATTTGGCCGAGTCGAATGAGGAATGATGTGATTTGAAAAATGGAGGGCGAAACCTAGTTCTTGACTTGCCTACATATCCCTGGTGTTACGGGAATCAGGCTGTGTGTAGTTCTGGATCCAATAGTGAACGAAACCGATGGAATTATTGTAGGAATGGTCGTATGTTTCAAATTTTTTTTTTGGGAAGGATAGTATCAGATGGATTTACGTGAAGTCATGAATGTGAATTTGAGACGTTACGGATGTATCATAGGGAAAATATCTAAACGGTCATGGAGTAAAAGGTGAGGAATTACTAATGGTCAGTTATGTTTGAAACAATTGCAGGATGTGAACATTATGAACGGAAAATAGAGAGAAGATTGCTCTCGTTTGAAGAACGATTACTTCCTAGGTTACATACAAAACTTAAACTATGATGCACGCAAATATATATGGATTATTGCAAGAATTTAAATATGATGCAAATTCCCTTTGGACCATGAAGGTTGTCTTTGGATGGTGAGGATGATGTCCTTAGACCATGACGTCTCGGGCCATGAGTCAATAAGGGATTCGCATGGCATAAAATAATGTCCTCGGGCCATAAGAATGGTGCCTCTAAACCATGACGCCTTTGAATAATGATGTACAATATTGAGAGATCTTTAGGCCATGGAATGGTGCCTTCCGACTATGAGGATGATGTCTCCGGACTATGATGCTTTCGGACAAAATGGCAATGTTTCAACCCATGAAATGTAAAGATATGATACTTGGTGATATGCGAAATGAAACAAGACAAGGCTTAGTCTTGTGTAAGATGAGGGCAGTGCTTAGCCCCAGGTGAATCGAGGATAGTGCTCAGTTTTAGATAGCATAGTGGAGATAGTATTTAATCTTGAGGAAATGGCAGTGCTTAGACTTATGCAATTAAGAAGGTAGGGCTTAGCCTCATGCAAATGGGAGACAATGCTTAGTTTCATGCAAAGAAAGGCAGATCTTAGCCTTATGCAATTAGGGAGGCAATGCTTTGACTCATGCAGAAAAAGGTAGTGCTTAGGTTATGCGATTAAGGAGGCAGAGCTTAGCCTCATGCAAGAAGAGGAGACAATGCTTAGTCTCATGCAATTAGGGAGGTATGGCTTAGCCTCGTGCAAATAGGAGACAATGGTTAGTCTTATGTAGGGGAAGGCAGTGCTTAGCCTCATGCAATTAGGGAGGCAATGCTTAGCCTCATGCAAGGAAGAGACAATGCTTAGTCTCGATGTAAGGAAAGGTAATGCTTAGCCTTATGCAATTAGGGAGGCAATGCTTAGCCTTATGCAAGAATAAGAGACAATGCTTAGTCTCATGAAATTATGGAGGCATGGCTTAGACTCATGCAAATAGGAGACAATGATTAGTCTCATACAGGGGAAGGCAGTGCTTAGCCTTATGCAATTAGGGAACCGGTGCTTAGCCTCATGCAGAAAAAGGAGACAATTCTTAGTCTCGATGCAAGGAAAGGAAGTTCTTAGCCTTATGCAATTAGGGAGGCAATGCTTAACCTCATGCAGGAAAAGGAGACAATGCTTAGTCTCAATGCAAGGAAAGGCAGTGCTTAGCCTTATGCAATTAGGGAGGCAATGCTTAGCTTCATGCAATGGATAGAGACAAATTGTCACGACCCAAAATCCACTAAGGGTCATGATGACGCCAGACACAACTATCAGGCAAGCCAACCATAAATACTTAATTAAATTCTCATTTAAACAATTGTGAAAACACTATTTTTTCTTCAATTCTTACTAATAAAATATACTCAGTTCAAATTAATTATATAAGTCATGAAGTCAATACAAAATACCCCATAACCGACCCAGAACCCGGTGCCATAAGTGCATGAGCTATCTACGAAAGCAATACAAAACAACAACCGTCCGAAATACAAGTTGGACAGAAAATAAATACAATAATCTGAAAGAGACTCTGCTAGCAGTGGGTCATCTCAAGAAGTTCAGCTCACCTAAGTCTCTGCATCAACCATGCTGTTAATCCCACCAGACCACTAGTGATGCATGTGCCTGTGCAACAAAAATGCACAGTAAGTATAGTATGAGTACGAAAACAACAGGTACCCAATGAGTATCCCATCTAATATCGAAGAAGTAGAGACGAGAGGTCGACTTCGACACTTACTAGTGGTCCAGTAATGATACACAACAATATAATGAATCGGGGTTTATACAAACATGATTGTAACTCAATAGGGTGAAATATGTAAACAATTCTTTCTTTTAAATGATTTTCCCAATATTTCCTTTTTCATTATTTATACATATATTCTCAAGACGGAAAGAGGCAATAACAACAACAATAAATTTCGAGGAAATCAATAAAAGCATGCTCAAATCATGCCGAGGTCGTATGGCCCGATTCAACAATATTTAAACTATGCACTGCCAGATGGTTGAATGGCGCGAATAATAGATCCATCTATTTAATCTACCAAGGCGTTCGGCCCATTCCACAATAGATAAACACATTCAAACAATCACATCAATAATTAGTCAAGGAGCAAATATTAAGGAAAAGACAAGTTTCTCTTTTAAAAGTCAAGAAATGATATCTAGCCTTTTTAGAAATTCATTTACATGTTCGATATGTTTTATGCGTTATTAAGTTTGTCAACAAGGTTGCAAGTATTACAAGGAAGCATGATTTTTGGGCCCTAAACTACCCGGACTTAAGCATAATAGTAGCTACGTATGGACTCTCGTCACCTCGCGCTTACGTAGCCCCCACAAATAGGAGCACATAGCCAATTAAATCACCTATGGGGAAAATTGCCTCTTACAAGGTTAGAAAGGAGACTCACTCGCTTTGAAGATCCATAACCGGCATTCCACACCCTTCTGAAGACTCGAATCAATGCTAAATGCTCCAAAACTAGCCAATGATTATGTAAATCCATTAATATACGATAAACTACTCATATTAATCCAATTTATAATAATTCTTAACCCCGATCGAAAAGTTGACAAAAATGCCCTCGGACCCACGTGCCCGGATTCCGAATTGTTTTGAAGATTAAGTTACCATAGCCTCATGAACTCAAATATATAATTTACTCTCAATTTCATACCCAATATCGTGGTCAGAATTCAAAATATCTATTTTCTAGGTTTTCCCTCAAACCCCAAGTTTCTACCAATTTTCATGCTCAAATCCAAAATAAAACCATGTATATAACGTCTAATGAGTGGGAACAACTTACCTTGACATAGATGAAGAAAATATTTCTTCCAAAAGCTCCAAAATCGTCCAACCCGAAGTGAAAATGGGTGGAAATGAACCAAAACTCGATTTTTAAAGAGAGCTCACTACCTCCAATCCTTTTGCACCTGCGGTCTCTTGACCGCTTCTACGGTCCCGCAAGTGCAGACCAAATGTCGCTTCTGCGGTCCCGGGTTCCCAGCCCATTTTCGCTTCTGCTCACCTTATTCTGCAGGTGCGATCCCGCTTTTGCGGTGACTTGACCGCATTTGCGGTCCTAGATTTCACCCTTCACCACCACATGTGTGCCACTTTGGTCGCTTCTACGGCTCCGCACCTGCGGCCCAAGTCTCGCAGGTGCGGTTACACCAACAACCAACAACTTCAGCTCTTCCTCCAAGTTCTAATTCGATCTATTGACCACCCGGAATCCACCCGAGGCCCCTGGGACCCCATCCAATAACACCAACTAGTCCCAAAACACATTACAGACTTGCTCGAAGCCGAAAATCATATCAAACAATGCTAAAACCATGAATCACACTCCAATTCAAGCTCAATGAACTCTAAGATTTCAAACTTCTACTTTCAGTGTTTAAACCTATCAATTTACGTCCTGTTGACCTCAAATTTTACACATATGTCATATTCGACATTACAGACCTATTCCAACTTCAGGAATCAAAATTCGTCCCCGATATAAAAAAGTTCACTTCCGGTCAAACTTCTCAAAAACCTTCAAATTTCTATCTTTAGCCAAATGACTCCAACATGACCCACGGACATCTGAATTCACTTCCGATCGTGCTTCTAACATAAGAATCACCATACAGAGCTATTCCTAGACTTAGAATCCCAAACGGACGTTGATAACACTGAAATGCACTTCAACCCAAACTTATGAAATTCTTCCAAAACCCGATCAGACATACGCCCAAGTCCGAAATCATTATACAAAACCTTCTGGAACCTTTGAATCCCTATTCCGAGGTCGTTTACTCAAAAATCCTATGTTAGCTAATTCTTTCAACTTAAATCTTCCAAAATGAAAAATCTCTTTCCAATTCAACCCTGAACTCCCTGAAATTCAATTCTGATTATGCGTACAAGTCATAATACTTGAAATGAAGCTGCTCATGGCCTCAAACTGTTGAATGATGCGCTAGAACTCAAAATCACCGGTCGGGTGGTTACACAAATGGAAAGTATTTCTTAGCTGAAGATGTTCGTGCTGGATAATTTGTTGTCTTGAAGGCAGTGTCCTGATGTATCTGCGAATATCGTTGTCTTATTATTCCTGCATTCAAAGAAAAATTGTGAGTTCTATGGGGGAAGGTTGCTTCATGCTTTTGTCTTCTCTTTTACTTGTGCTCCTATCTTGAGATCCTATTTGAGTTACCCTAGGTAACACCTGCCTTTCATTGAAATAAATTTTTTGAAAAATATGCATGCATTTGATAAATATAATTGTTTCAAAAATATAGTGGTATGCGATATCAAGTAAGTAGATGAACCAATGGTTGTGGCATATTTTAAAGGCATCGCGACCTCCTTGCTTTAGAATTTTGAGTGTCCTCTTCAAAATTCTGCCCTAGTTTGAAAGTGATTCTTTGACCGTTCTTCGTATAACAAAATCGGATGGAATTGCTTCAAAATTTTGAGGGTTCTCCTCAAAATTCTGCCACAGTTTCTAATAATGGCAAAATGAAGATTTTATTAAAATGTGACTTAACCCACAGGGCTACCTACGTATCTCCTCTTAAATGGGAATCAGTTCAAGCGTAGTTCAGTTACATCGAGTGAAGAAATGTAAATAATCCTAAACATAATATCTCTTAACTACGTCTGAGTTGATAGGTTTTGGCCAAATTTCTCCATCCATTTCTGCAAGTATGAGTTCTCCTCCTGTTAGTACTATGTGAACCATGTAGGGATCTTGCCAGTTGGATGAAAACTTCCCTTTGGCTTCATCCTGATGTGGAAAGATTTGCTTTAGCTCCAGCTGCCCCGGTGTGAACTATTTAGGTCTTACCCTTTTGTTGAAAGCTCTAGACATTCTGTTCTGATAAAGTTTACCATGGCATATTACATTTATTCTTTTCCCGTCAATGAGATCTAATTATTCATAGCCATTCCGTATCCATTCTGCGTCACTGAGTTCTGCTTCTTGTATAATTCTTAAAGAAGGAATTTCGACTTCAGCGGGAATGACAACTTTATTACCATAGATCAGCAAGTAGGGGTTTGCCCGATCGATGTGTGAACTGTGGTACGATATCCCAATAAGGCAAATGGTAGATTCTTGTGCCATTGCTTGTGATTGTCTACCATCTTTCTCAATATTTTCTTGATATTCTTGTTAGCGGTCTCCACAACACCATTAATTTAAGGCCTCTATGAAGGTTTCACACATAGATTTCATTAATTCACTGTTGAGGTTGGCGGCGTTTTCAGCGATGATGGATTCTGGCACTCCGAATTGGCAAACAATACGATCTCTGACAAAATTTGCGACGACTTTCTTAGTTACAACTTTGTAAGATGCAGCTTCAACTTATTTTGTGAAGTAATCTATGGCCACTAGAATGAACCTATGCCCATTCAAAGCGGAAGGTTCAATCGGACTGATGACATCCATTCCCCAAGCGGAGAAAGGCCAAGGTGCACTTGTTGCATTGAGTTTATTTTGTGGCACTCGTATCATATTTACTTGTACTTGGCATTGATGACACTTTTGAACATACCTTATGCAATCCGTTTGCATAGTCATTGTGAGCGCCTAATTTTTGGCCTAATAAAAATAACTCCTAAAAGTAGACTAAAATAATTTTAATTGGGTTTTAGGGGTTTTTCTTTATTTAGTTGCATTTTGTGCATTTTAAATATTTTAAAATCATAGAAAAAATATTAAAAAATTGTGACACTTTTATTCCATGTCATCCTAGGTTTAATTTGCATTTAGAAATTTAATTTAATTTAATTGCATTCATTAAATAAAAATCACAAAAAAATTACTACAATAGTCATGTCCACATTTTAGCTTTTAGTTTTAAATTAATTAGTGTTAAATTAGTAAAAATAAGTAAGATTAACTTTAAAAAATAATTTAAGGTAGAGCCTAATTTAGGATTCTGTTTAGTTTGTTTAATCAATTCAATTAGATTTTTAAAATCAAAAGAAAAACAAAAAAGAAGAAGTAGATTTGGTCTTTCAATTTCGTCTGGGCCAGCTTAATTTGAAGCCCAAAAATTCTAAATTACCCAAGCCCATACAATCTCAGCCCACTACCCAAATACCCATTCCCTTTTATTAAAGCCCTCTCTCCTACACTCTAATATATATACACATTAAATGACCCTAAAAAGGGAGATCAGATTTTTTTTCCATATCTAGAAGAAGCGCAACTTTTCCTTTCTTGAAGACAAATGCAACAGACCCCCTGGACCCTTCTTCTTCTTCTTCTTCTTCTTCTTCTTCTTCTTCTTCTTCTTCTTCATACAGACTCCCCCCTTTCAAAACTAGCTGCCGCCGCTCACATTTACCTTCTTCTTCGCACTAGAACTGGCCTATTTAGGAAATTGATGCTGAAATTAGAAGACCGTTTCTGAAATTTAGAACAAAGGTTTCAAAAAAACAAAGGGATATGAGAATCAAAAGCAATTTTTTGAAATTACTCTTCAAAAAATCGACATTCGAATTCTGCTGCCGTTGTTATTGTTGTTTTGCTGGGTTTCAACGTTCTCTTATCTTGATTTCATTTGATTTTAAGAATTGGTTTGGGGCGTAACTAGATACTCCTTCTTGAATTTGAATCACTGTTGTGTAATAATAATCTAATTCCTTTGGTTTTCAATAAAAATCTGATTCACTTTCATATGATGAACTTCTCTTGATAAGACTGTTGTTGATGGATTTAAATTTGAATTTACGGCTAGAATTGTCCTGTCACGATGGCCTATTTGAGATTGCTAAGCTTACTTGCATCCTCTGTTAACCATATTCAAGTTGTTTAGTTAAATGTTTTTCATGGAACTTAAAGATTTGGAAATGATGTGCTGTATTGTGTCTTTTCATCTCATGTTGCATGATGGGGAGTTTTTAATGTCGTGCTTGTCTTTTCTTAATTAAGAAATATTTTTATAGTAATACTACCTTTTGGTATTGAAGATGAAAGTTTTTAGTTTAAAGTAATTTGGTGTAGACTTTAGGATCTTACATGTTGGGAGGCTAATAGGGTTGGGGTAATAGAAAATTTTTAATGTTTTTTCGTTAGTTTCATTCACTGTTCTTAGTATATTTGCCATAGTTTTCCTTAGTTGTCATTCTCCTTTAAATGTGCGTAACACTTATTTGTTTAGATGCTTTTGTTTGGTTTATTGGATGAATGTTTGATGCACCTACGAGTTGCGGGAGGTAAATTTTAAATAAATGAAAGATAAAAGAATAGAACCATGTGTTGAACTTTTCTTCTATTTAGTTTCCTTTTAAATAAAGTCAAAAATTTCCTCAATTTGGGATTTAAAAATAAACTGGTGACTTGAGACACAAAAAATAAATTATTCCAAGTGGCGATTCTGAAAAATTAAATAAAATAATCCCATTTTTATTTATGTCACTTTAATTGAAAAAACTCCCTTATATCCCCTCTCGAGTGGTAAAAAGGAGGTGTGACAGCTCTGACGACTCTACTGAGGAATAAGAATCCAGAACTTCTGGTTATGGGTTCAATAATTCGAGCTTGTTAATGTAATTTTTATTTGGCTTTATTTTTGATATTACTGTATTTTTGTGTACCTGATGTGCTAATTGTCGTTTATTTACCGCTTTAATATTACTTGAGCTGTATTAAACTGTCTCCTTACGCCTTCCTTCTGAATCTTCTAAAAAATAGTGCACACATTCGCGTGGCCCACTTTTTCAGTTAGAATTTGTACCAAATAGAACGAGGACGGGCCAGCAACAAGGCCGGGCAGACTTTCGTTCTCCCGGTGCATTGCCCCCTCTTCGGCTCGAGTTGTTCGCTCGGGTAAGCCAGGTCTAGAACACAACTCCAAGTTTAAACTTAAAATAATGTAACCTCATGCCAGATCCCTAGTAGGAACATTTATTTGCATCATGTGCATTTGACCTTGGGGACTCAACACAAGGGTTGGGTCCGTCTAGGACAGGTGTACAAAAAATAATAGACCATATTGATGCATCCTTGTGCAATGTGAATATTTATTTGTTTCGCCTTTTATGTTGACCGGCTAGGAAAAAAATATCAAGAGAAAAATCAAGAGTGAGGTAAGATAGAGAATTCACCCGGTTCTAAAAATCCCTGTGTTTGAAAATGCCTCAAAACTCTGCCAAAATTTTTGATAAAAATAAAGAAAAAAATGAAAATGTATTTTAAAAAAATGAAAGTGAGCCAATATCATGTTTTTTCAATTATGTCAAAACTGACTGAACTACGCAGGTCTGATTCTCATTGGATGTGGGATACGTAGCCAACCTACATAAGGTTTGGCCTCTTTTTTCGAAAAAAATAATCAAATAAAGTGTAGTTTAGGGCTTTGGTTAAAAGAATAAGCCGACCCAGCTTCGGTTATGTCTTAAGCCGTTCTTACTGGGATGGCCTTAGATTATCTTTCAATTGTCGAAAGGCTATTTTCATGAAGAATGGGTAAGTCTACCAGTAAGGTGTCTTTTTTCTGTAAAATACCTTCTCCGGGCCTCAAAATTTATTTGGAATTGCGAAGGGTCACGTTTACAAAAATCGACCATTTTTGCTGAAGGGTCATTTTCTGTTGATTTTTTCTTTTAGAAACTAAAAACTTATTTTTCAAAAGAGTCCACTGAAGTCCACCCTAAACTTAAACCTCCATAGGTACAAATGAACACTGTCAAGAACCCTTCACAATTGATCATAGAACAGGCTCAGCTGCAACTTCGTATGTGGTGGAATGATTTAGATGAAGATGGTTGGGATTGGGTAAAAGAACAGTTGGGTGCCCTTATAGACATTATGAACATCAAACCCCGGGAGGATTTGAGCAAGGCTTTGATAACTTTTTGGGATCCTGTCCAACCCGTTTTTTGTTTCTCAAATTTTTGAGCTCACCCCTACTCTGGAGGAAATGGTCAGATATATTGACTTTGGTAGGGACTTGGGGAAAAATCAACTTATATTCCCAAGTGCTCCCTCTATGCGCAAGTTCTTTGTTCTCCTAAATATTAGTAAGCAAATGAAGAAGGCCCATGTAAACAGAGGATGTTATTCTTTCTACTTCTTGTACTTCAAGTTCGGACACTCAGCTGGGTTTAAAATGCATGAAAAGGGATTAAACAACAAACATGATAAGGGTATCTGGAAAATTCATCGTCTGTTCGCTTTAATAAGGCGTTTTTGGGAATTATGGTTTTTCCGAATGTAGAAGGGACAATAGATATCCGTATGGCCAGAATTACACAAATCCTCACTACTAAAAAAGATCATACACTTGCTTCGTTAGTGTTGGAAGACATTTATTGAGCATTAATATTGTGTAAATTCGGGGATCAATTCTTTGAAGGTTGTAATATTCTTCTTCAAATGTGGTTGATCGAGCATCTCTGCCGTCACCTCAAATTCATAAGTTATGGTTTGAGCGGGCACAACATCATCAAGAGTTATGAGGAAGGGTGAAAGACTACAATTCTCTAGAAGGATATGAAGCTTGGGGCTCCCACTTAAGAACTCTAAAGGCAAGTCAAATTGAATGGACCCTGGGATGGCTTCTGGTAACGGAAGTCATACACATGACGACTACAAAAGGTTACCTAATGTTGATGGGTCTAAGAAGTGTCCAACCGTGTGCACCGCAGAGAGTTTTAAGACAACTGGGAAGATATCAAGTGGCACCCGAAGATGCAGATTTAAGTACCCAAGTCATTGAGCTACACCCAGAAGTAACACTACCTGAGGCTTTAGTCCAACATGATTGGAATGGTCGCGGTTATCTGAAAAATGTCGCCAAGGTACTAGATCTTACGAGAGGCGAAGTGGATCCAAGTTATGCTGCATGATTTGATAGAAGGTCTTGTGTAAATAATGAGCTAGAGCCTGATCCGAGCCCGAAAGGCCTGGCCAAAGACCTCATGTTCAGGCTTTTAATGATAAAGTCCAGGAAAGGTTGGCCTAGGGAGAAAAAGAGAAAAAATATCAAGTCACCATTCACACTTTGGAAGAAAAATTGAGAAATGTCATATTCAATAATGATATACAGGCGCAAGAAGCTGAAGGTGAAAGGAAAAGGTTGTCCCAAGAAAATGAAGCTCTTCGAGCTCAAATCCAGAAAATGAAAATAGTAGCTGAAAACCCGTCCAGAAGCAGAAAAGATGAAAAACTCATCCACAACCTTAGGCAAAAAGTATATGACTATGGGGATGATTTGCAAAAGACTAGGGCTGAGCTAGCAACGGCCCGAGCAAAGTTGGCCCGAAATGTAGAAGAACAGGCAAGTTTCATTCGACAGTTGAAGAAATGATATGACAGAGGAGTCATGGGCTGGAAAAAGAAGCTTAATATCCTTGAGAGTGAAATGACTAAGCAAGCCAAGAGCTTCAAAGCCGAAAGAGCAATGCTACGCTTTGATGGAAGAAATAGAGGAAGACCTACAATATTTTCAAGAGCAAAATCATATGGCCACCCATGTTTTGAGGGACAGATCTTTGCAAATTAGGCGGTTGTTACAAGAGAAGGGCATCATCAGGGAAAGGGTTAGAAGAATTGCTAACTACATTGTGATGAAGTGCAAAGAATGAGAGGACATGACTGGGTCCATGTTCTTCGCTGCAGTAATGATCTTTGTTCTCCAGATAATGGATGACCTTTATCGCCTCCAAGAGGATATGGCACGTAGGCCTGTGGCAAGACCGACCGACGTCCCAGGGGCCTCTAGGGTAGGATTGGAGGCAGTCATGTACTCCTGATTTTTCTTTTCGAGTCTGTATTTCCATTTTCATTCATTGAGTCTGTTTTAGTTTTTCAATTCTTAAGTAGGTATGACCGAGTCGTTGTAATAGATAAAGTTAGGAGTTTTTATTTTTAAATGAAAATATGAAGAAAAAGAAAAACAAAAAAAATTGTTTATTTTTATTTGGCATTTATTCCTTGAGCTACGTGATGATCTGATTCATGCGGCATCGTGATACGTAGGCAATTCCCATCAGATCCGGTCATGGTTTTAGATAATTCAAATAAAATGAACATGATGAAAAGAGAAAACCAGAAAAATGAGAGAAAACAAGAAAAAGAGAGAAAACAAGAATAAGAGCGGAAATGATGCAAGAAAGAGAGTGCAAAGAAAAGAGAGCAAAAATGAAAAGCGCCAAAAAGAAAATAAAGATACAAAGATCTAGGAGATAGACAAAAGCTTGGATGAGTCACGTAACCATTGCAAAACATGTAGAAAAACATTTAACTGTCTAGGTGAATTGCATTCCCCATCGTGCGATACCCTATGTGTTAATTGTCTCAAGATAACCGTTTTGTTGTGTATGCTGTTGAGATCAGGTTCTGTTTTAAAGTTGGTTGGTTTTGTAGTAACCTAGCTTCGCACCCTTACTTTACAAGATCCAAGGGAAGTGTCGAAATGTCGTTAGAGGGTCATCTACCAACGATTCTGTGACGACCGGCCCCGTTTTTCACATATTATGTTGCTCTATGTTTCAATGTCAGTATTTGAGTTGATCGGATAGAGTTGAATTGGTTTTAATTGGGAATGAGGCACTTAGCCTCTTAGAAGAAAGCTTGTTTTGGAAAAGTCAACCAGAAGTTGACTATATAGTTAGAAGGCTCGTATGTGAACTCCGGTGATTTGGTTAGCTTCAGGGGATGATTTGTGGCGTAGGAGTGCGATCAGAATTAATTTTGGAGGCTCGGTGTAGAATTAGGCTTGAATTGGCGAAGTTTGAATTTTGGCGAATTCCGGTTGATAGGTGAGATTTTGATCTGAGGGTCGGAATGGAATGCTGAGAGTTGCAGTAGCTTCGTTAGGTGATTTTGGATATGTTTGCAAATTTTCAGGTCATTCGGACGTCGTTTGGTCGGGTTTTTGATTGAATGCGCATTTAGGAAGTTTTGATGAGAACTAGGCTTAAATTCGATGTGTTTTAATGGTTTTAGCATTGTTTGACGTGTTTTGAGGATTGGAACAAGTTTGAATAAGGTTTTTGGATGTGTTGGTGTTTTTGGTTGAGGTCCCGGGGGCCTCGAGGTGATTTCGGATGGTTAAACGGAGGTTTTAGGCATTTGTTGCAGGTCTGATGTCTCAGCTTTCTGGTATTTCCACATCTGTGGAAAAGGAGCCGCTTAAGCGGTTCCGCAGATGCGGTGGGGAAAGTCACAGAAGCGATCTTGAGTGGCCCAGGGGATTTCTGCATAAGCGGAAGGTGGAGCACGTAAGCGGGGCCGCATAAGCGGATTGAATACCGTAGAAGCAGTTGGAGGAAACCGCATAAGCGGATGTTTGGATCGCATAAGCGGTCCCTGATGGTTTTAAGTTAGACCGCATAAGCGGTCAATATGTCGCAAAAGTGGTACCACAGGTGCAGTTAAAGGACCGCAGAAGTGGAAAAAGGTCTGGTGTTATAGTGAACAGTGTTCGCGAATTTCAGAAGTTAAGAAAACATTTGAGACTTCGGGAAGAGGCGATTTTGGGCGATTTGGAGAGGATTCCATCAGGAATGAATTTATAGACTCGAATAATGTTAATATGGTGTAAAAACATGAATTAATCACGGAATTTCAAGGAATTAAAGGGTAAAAATAGAGGTTAGGGCTTGAAACCTAAGAAAGTGTAAACTTGGAATTTGAGGGCTCAAATGGACTCCGATTTTGATGAATTTGATATGGGTAGACTCGTGGCGAGACGAGGAGTCCGGTAATGTGAATTTTGTATTTTTTTCGAGAAGCGGGCTCGGGGCTCGGGTTTTGCTAGTTTCGAGATTTTTAATATTTTTCGATTGTTTTCGATTGGGTATTGTTCCCTTAGCATATTGTAATTCATTCGCTCTGATTTTGGTTAGATTCGACGCGCGTGGAGGCCGAATTGAGGGGCAAATGCGTCACGAGCAAGGAATTTCACCGGTTCGAGGTGAGTAACACTTGTAAATAATATCCTGAGGGTTTGAAACCCTGGATTTGCACATCATAGTGCTGTATTGAGGTGACTTACACGCCATATATATGCGTGGGGTAGAGCACCGTTGGGGACTGTGACTTGGTCTGTCCCGGTTGTTGATTTTTGCCGCGTATTTGACTAAAATTATTTGTTATCATCAGAATTTGGGCTGATTGCCATGTTTGGGGCTTCGTGCCAACTATGTGAATCCTTCGGGGATTGATATCACTATTTTTGCATTACTTGCATATTATTTGATCTATGTCCAAGGTTTTAATACTATTTTGAAAACTCAGCCATACTTCTAAGTTTTGAATACTTAAACAATATGTTATTGACGTTTGAGCTGAGGACCATCATGTTAATATTGCCCAAGTGGCTTATGTGCATTTCTGGACTGAGCATGGATCGGGCTGCGGGCTGCACGCCGCAGCAGTGTTATAGTGATTTCTGAATACATGGATGGCTCAGGCTGCATGCCGCAACGATGATATATTGATATTGAGGCCGAGAGCCTACTTGAAGCCAAGACATGGCTGATATTGCGCTTGGGCTGTAGGAGCCCCTCCGGAGTCTGTACACACCCCAGTGGGCGCCGGATCAGGCTGCGCGCCGCAACGATACTGTATTGATATTGAGGTCGAGGGCCTGGTTGATGCCACGAGATGGCTTGATTATAGCGCTTGGGCTGTAGGAGCCCCTCCGGAGTCTGTACACACCCCCAGTGAGCGCCGTCGACGTTAAATGGATCGGACTGCACGCCGCAGTAGGTACCGAAGTGTACCATCATATGCATTGCATTGCATTCATACATTTGTTTACTATTCGTTGTTTGTGTTATTTCTTGAGATGTTTATTTGCTGTTCTGATATTGTCTGATCACTCTTAAAGAGGATAAATCTTAGACAGTGGTAACAATGACACTGTATGATGCAAACGGGCCAAATAACAATGGCTGACCAGGAACAAGAATATTGCCTGAGGGGCGAGTTTTATGAGCTCATTTTTGCATACTTGTTTATGCCCGAGGGTCTGGCTTTTGTGCTGACTTGCACTACGTGTTTTCGCATTCATTTGCTTAACTGTTAAAAAGAAAAGCAAAGATAATTTCAAAAAGATTTTTAAACTGAGCTAGATGTTTCTAAAGGATTTTAAAGGTTTTACTACTTTGTTCAAAAGGTTGTACTGTAATATATAGCATGATGGAGTGTTTTCACGCGATTTCTTACCGCTCAGTTATTATTTACTCTTATTACCACTGAGTTGGAAGTACTCACTTTACTCCCTACACCTCGCGTGCAGTTGCAAGTATTGTTCACCCTAGCGGGTTATTAGCGGACGGAACGCCTTACTAAGGTAGTTGAGCAAGGTGACCGCATGCATTCGCGGCACCGCACTTCATCTTTGAATTCCGGTTTTTATCTTGTATATATAAATTATTGGCCCTATAGTAGTGTTCCTACTCCTTAGATGCTCGTGACTTGTGACACCCCGGTCGGGTTATGCTGAGTGATAAATATTAGATATTAATGCTAATAAGTCGTATTATTTGTTCATTTATAGTTATTAATTATTAAATAAGACATTGTTGTTCTGTTGGCTAGCCTTGTCTTCATGAGAGGCGCCATCATGACCGGGTTTGGAAATTGGGTCATGACAAATTCCCATCCCAAGATAGCCCGTTGTCTGTTATCCCAATGTCAGAAACAACCACTGTTGAAGAGGGGAACTGCGCCTCCGCATGTTGGAAATATGGAGGCTTGGTCTAACGGTAGAGAGCCGCCTAGTGCAATACCCGGTTTCCCCGAGCTGCTTCCCAGAATAAGTGGAACCTCCAACATCCCAATAAATTACCCGAACACCCTACTCGGATACCCCACCATGTCAGCCTATTTCGCCAGAACGCCTTCTAAGGTTTGCCCTCAGGCATTGATTTCAGGAGTGGCTTCTAACATATTCACCGCACTACCAACCTCGGCTATGGCAAAACCAACTTTGCCCTGGCTAAGATTTGAGCCGTTATCCTTTACTTTCCAAATACAACCTTTTCCATTGGACACGGCTCATTTCACCACCAATTCTTACCCTCAACAACCTCGGTATGAGTTTACCATGGGACAAGAGAGAACTGCAAAGAATCCTGAGCAAGAGGAGATCACTCAAAAAATGAAAATCATGGAACAAAGCTTCAAGAACATACAAGGCTTGAGTGGCCAGAAGAGTGTTCCTACGCTGACTTGTGCATGTTCCCGCATGTTCATCTGCCTATTGGTTTTAAGACTCCCAAGTTTGAAAAGTATCACGGAGAAGGGGATCCCATATCCCACTTGAAAAGAAATTACAATCAGTTAAAGGGAGCGGGCGGGAAAGAAGAACTCCTAATGGCTTACTACGGAGATAGTTTGGTCATAATTACATTCGAATGGTACATGGATCAAGACATATCCTGTTGGCACATATGGGATGACTTGGCTCCAGACTTTATCAGACAATTCCAATACAATGTGGGCATAGCTCCAGATAGAAACTCTTTGTCCAATTTCAAAAAGAAGTCTTCAGAGAGCTTTTGAGAATATGCTGTCAAGTGGCGTGAACAAGATGCCAGGGTGAAACCCCCAATGGATGAGACTGAGATGGTCAGTGTCTTCCTGCAAGTCCAAGAGGCTGTTTACTTTCAAAACATGATGTCCGCTATGTGAAAGCCGTTTGCTGAGGCTATCAAAATTGGGGAGATAGTCGAAAATGGTTTGAAAACGGGTCGCTTCCTGAGCTAGTCTGCTATAAGAGCTATGTGTCAAGCAATCCAGAGCGGGTCAGGCGTGTAGCAAACAGTAAGAAGAAAGAAGATAGAAGAAAGAAGAAATAAGAAGTGGTAATGGTGTCCTTAAGTTTGAGAAACCCATGTCAACCCCGAGAATACTTCACTTCCCTTTCAAACACCCCGCAACATTATTACCCTCACCAAGATACGACTTATGCAATGACTCCTCAGCCTTATGCAGTGATGAATGCCCAGCCATATGCTAGGCCACAACAATAATACAACAAAAACTGAGAAGCTCATATAATCCCTGTCCCCCACAGAATAACTTTCCATATAACGACCGTGCCCGTGAGCCACCCAGAAAAACTAAATTCATGCCTATTGGTGAATCATACTCTAGACTTTTTCCAAAGCTTGTCCAAATAGGTTTGTTGCAACCCGTACCTCTGAACAGGCAAAAACCAAAGTCACCCTCCTATCGACCCGGTACCCGATGTGCTTATCATTTAGGGGCAGAAGGGCACGACACTAAAGACTGTTGGACTCTTAAAAGGGCAGTTGAAAGTCTAATAGAGCAAAAGTAGGCAGTGCTAAGAGATGAGGAGTTCCCCAATGTGACCAATAATGCATTGCCGGCTCACAACAATGGGCTAGTTATTGGGATGATTTGTGAGGATAAAGAGTTTGAACTAGCTTTAAAAGCCATTATTGCCATCGTCGATGTTGAAAAGAAGCCCAGGGCGGCAGCAACGCAAGTTAAGGGGGAGAAGAAGAGAAACTCCACTCCTCAAAGCATAGAAAAGATTGTGGAAGCCAAAACAGGGGCATCACCTCCTAAAGATGCCATTCTTTATGTTCCCCGGGCCCCCAGGAAGGAACAGTTTATGTTGAGTCCCCCAAAAGGTTCGAGCTAAACAAGGGACCTAAGATGTACGTACCAAAAGGGACTTATATGGTGCGTGGACCAGTAATGCCACCCATGCTGAATGAGCCCGTGGTTATCAGCCGCGCAACACAGAAGCCCATAAAGGACCCCACTGCAGTCCCGTGGAACTACAACAAAGCAATAGTGACATACAAGGGAAAACAATCATGGGGGAGGTGAATGAAACAAACCTGTCTGGGAAGTATCTCAACTTGGAGGAATTGGAAAAAACCAAACAAAAGCATTTTTCGCTTAAAAAGCCAGTCAATGCTGAAGAGGTAGAGGAATTCTTCTGAAAGATGAAAACCTCAGACTACGATGTCATTGACCAACTCCGAAAGTTTCCCTCTCAGGTCTTACTCTAGTCTCTATTGATAAGTTCGAATGAGCATAAGAAAGTGTTGATATAGACCCTTAACGAAGCATATGTTCCGATCGAAACCACTATTGAGAAACTGGAAAGAATGGCGAAACAATTTTTTAAAGTCAACAAAATTTTATTCAGCCGAAATGACTTGCCCCCGGAAGGGGCTGCCCACAACAAAGCTTTTCATTTGATAGTTAAATGTGAAGGGTACTACGTGAAAAGAATTATGCTGGATGGCGGATCTGGGGTTGACATCTGCCCTCTCTTGACCTTGCAGAGAATAGAAATTGGGACTGAGAGAATTAGGCCTAACCATGTTTGTTTACGCTCTTTTGAATGCGTCAAGAGAGATACAATAGAGGAGATTGATTTGATCTTAACTATCGGTCCAGTAGATTTTGAAGTGACACTACAACAAATAAGGCCTTTAGCATCAATAAAAAATGTCTTTAGCGTCAATAATAATAGCCGCTAAATCTTTTACCGGCCATCAGCCTTTTGCCACTGAAACGGGGGTCGGCAAAGCCTTTAGCGGCTATTCTCGCAAAAGTTGGTAAATGGTGTGTTTTATTGCCGCTAAAAGTTATTATCTTTAACGGCAATTATTTGCGGCAATTATAATGGCTACTAATTCTAATCCAAAATGGCTAATTATACTTCTTTAGCGTCCATTATTATAGCCGCTATATTTAAAATAATTGCCGCTAAAGCAATTATTTGTGGCAATTATAATGGCTACTAAATCCAATCCAAACAGCTAATTATACTTCTTTAGCATCTATTTTTTATAGACGTTAAATTAAAAATAATTTCCACTAAAAGTTCGCATCTTTAATGGTAATTATTTTGTGGCAATTAAAATAGCCACAGTATCCCTTCTGAAAGCATCTTAGTTTGCCCTTTTAGATTCCATTCTAATGGCTAATATGTTTAACTAAATTGCCGCTAAAAGTCAATATCTTTAACGGTATTTTATTTTACACCAATTATAAATAGTTTAGCCACAATTAATGATAGTTACTATATTCGTACATAATATGACTCAAATAATAAAATTATTATTTCAAAAAAAACATAAATGTATCTCATTAATCTTAACAAACAAAAGGAAGTACTAATAAAAACATTAATATCACATTAACTTATAACATAAAAATATATAATTTAGACTAAATAGGTAATGTCATTATATAACTAATCCAAATGATGGTCTTCAAATGATTTCCACAACTTTTCATCATTTTAAAATCTTTCACCCGCTAAATTGTCCAATATCAGACGGTATGACCTGAAATTATAAAATAATTATGTCAAAAGTAGAGTAGCTAATCCAGATAGTGTTGATGTCTTAGAATGAATAACTACAAATTACTTGCTATTAAATAACTGAAAAAATAATTGTCTCATGCTACTACTCACTCTGTCAAGGAACAAAAACTGGTGAACACTTCCAAAAACAAGAAGACTAAGCAAACACAGTTCAGGTATCAAAGATTAGAGGACCTGTGCTATTTTCTAACTCAAGACAGTCTGAAGAATATCAACTCCAACAATTTGATTCAGAACAAAATGACTCCTTTAATTAAGACAGTCCATAGCATCCTTATGAATACAAGAGAAACACACCACCAAATGAAAATGGTCTAGGTAATACTAAAAGTCCTTATAAAATTATGATTTTCATTTTCCCATAAAAGTGAATCGAGTTCCGACAAATACTCAGATTTTGCACAAGGAAATAAAGAAAGAAGAAGAAACTGAAGATGATAAAATCTTCCTAGTCTCATTGCTTATAATTGAAACAGGGCGAGTAATAGGAAAAGAAAAAGAGGAAGATCATGTGACATTTCACAAAAAGGGTGGTTTTGCAATCAGAAAATTTTATCATTGATCATCAGCAGCCGAGAATGACAGAGAGGTGCAAAACTACCCATTAAAACTCCCCACTGCTCTCTGCTTTCATCGCAGCCTCGGATTTAAGCTAATCTGATTTTCACAATTTTTGTGTTTCCTCTTTGAGGCTCAGATCTATGTTATAGCTCAAGCAAAAATAGATTCGACAATGCCATGGCTGCAAAAATCACCAAAAAATCTAGGGGCATGCCCCGCCAAGAGACGTGCCAGATAATCGCAAATGCCTGATTAATAAGCTTAGAAGGGAATGACAGATTTACAAAATCAACATCGCCTCTTCGAAGCTGTCGATCATGCTCATCATGCCAGCATAACTTGTCTTTAGACCAACAAAATTCATCAACTATGAACTCACAGAGAAAAAGCAGTGCAACCTTAGAGACTCAATCTTTTAGCACAATCAAGGCAATGGGGAGGCTCAAAACTCCCCTTTTTTCAGACAAAACAAAAAGAGCTTTAAAACCTGCAATGGCTGCAAGCAACAGTAGCCTTATGAGACAGAAGAAACACCAAAAATGGAACTTTTTCCTTCAAATCTCACAGACCCATCTGAGCTGCCATGCCAAGATACAGTTTTCCCAACTCAAGAGGAAAATGCCTGATTCATCTTCCACAGAAGAGTAAAATCTTCGTAGCCTCATTGCATCACCTAAATTGAAACGGAAAGAGTAACAAGAACAGGAAACTAGCAAGGTCATTATGTGTTTTCACCATAAGGGTTGTTTTTATAATTGGAAAGATTTTTATTTGAGTTATCATCGGCAGCAGAGAATGACAGAGAGGGGCAACAAAACAAGACAAAGAGGTTGCATCAGAACATCAGTAGTTTCATCACAGACAAACATGGAGGTAAAGAAAAAGAAGCAGTAGAACATGGAAGCATCCCATTTCCAAAGGAAAGAAAAAGGAAAGAAAACACTATATCATGTTCAGTGAAGAGGTGCTTCCAAATAACAGCTGCTACAGGCTTCCAAATAAATGCTTTTGCCTGACCACCACGATTAAGTTCCCAAGTGTGATTTTATGACCATTGAAAGCACTCGCTTCATTTGGTCTAGTATAGATTATGAATGCAAAATACTCTAATCGTAAAGAGTTGACAGAACAATGAAATGACCACAAAATTAAGAGCAAAAGAACACCAATTTCTAAATACTAATATTCTGTTGATGTAGTAAGGCCAATACAGTCGGAAAATTTTATAATTCTAGTCAACCACCTTAATGAGCTTTAGGATCAAACAATATTTCATGCTAATGGTGCTTGCAGCTTCATGCTTATATATCTCTTGGACTACTATTTGGAATAGACACAGCCATGAATACCTTTCCAAGTAATGTAAACTTCACTCTACAAGCAACGAAAACTCAAATAATAGCAACGAAAGGACAAAAATGAGTAGTACCACGAGAAGCTTGTGCATTTCCAGATATACTAGGCATCCTTGATATTTGTGGCACTTGTTCATGTCCACTATTGGCAACAGGGATCTAATAAATATTAACATGTTAGATAAAAATACTTTTATATGATTAGAATTTCATTAAAAATGTCTAAATCTTATGAAATGGAGTTACCTGTTCACTTGAGGTGCCATTGCTACTTTGAGGCATAGATGCATCCGGAGCATATTTGCGCATGAGTTCTCTCATTTGGAGTAATTCTGATTGCATCATCTCCTAATTTTATTTCATCATTTTCATTTCTTGATGGGGGTGATTTCCAGATGGATGAGCAGTACTCTGTTGTAAGTTTTGCTCTATGCCACCTGTTTCACTAACGTCAATATCCATGAACTGTGTAATACCTCCAAATGCATCATGTATAATTCCTCTCATATCATCGCTCTTTTGAGTTGACTGGGTGTTGTTATTTGCTCGAGCATTGTTTGATCCCTTTAAAGACTCCCCATGACAAAATCAAGTATCATATGATGGTATAATATCATTAACAATAAGATGATCATACGCTGTAGCCTAATTTACTTGATGGATGAGCACACACTCCATACAAGGACATGCAATTTTTTCTCCTTCTTGTTTTTTCAGAAAAGGCATGATTTAAAAAATCCTCTACTCCATCCAAATATTCTTTACTAACTCTATCACAATACATCCATCTTTTATTTCTAGGATTGTCCATGACGCTCAAGATATTCTTATCTTTTGTATAATTGCTGCACGAGCTAAAAATTCATTTAGTTAAAAGGAGGAGTTAACAAGAATGTAGTTCAAATATATAAAATAATCATCCTATTAGCTGGTAATTCTATAGCTCAAATATATCATTTTAACAATTAAAACTATCAAACATAAATCTATTAAAACTATCATTTTAACAATTGAAACTATATCTAATTTCTTCTATGGTTTCACATATTGATTCATAAATTTTTTAAGAATAGAATTAATAAACTTCTAAATTATACTTCTTTAATAGGTTTTCACATATTGGGAATAAACTTTTAAGAATAGAATTATTAAACTAATAACTTATAGAAGAACTATATATCATATATTTTAAAATTTTCAAAAGTTACTACTCCTATTTGTTGACTCTCTAGATATGTACTCCATTTTTATCAATTTGTTTAAAACTCTTTTGTTCATTAAGCATCAGTTTAACTAGTTCTAAAGCTAAACGGAATATAAGTTACTTTATATATTAAAAGTATAAAATTATAAATATCAGTTTTACCAATAAATAAAGTTTATGCGTCCAAGTTCATAATATTTCCCCAAAATATGCCGGATACAGGCTCAATATGGTTAGTTTATATCAAAGCTAACTAATGTATTATCTTGTAAAGCTAAAGGTTTTCTATTAAAAATGTTAAAGTCATACATGGTACAATGAAAGGTACAAAGGGCTAGGAACAATGACGATAACTTTCAGGTACACATAGCTGCTGCTACAAGAAGAAAATATTTAAGATATTCTTGGAAATCTCATACAAAGTTCTATATATACTCGTTTATCTCATTCTTCTATTCTATCTATTCTAAGTTATTCGATACTACTATTTTTTTTTTCAGATTTCACTTTGAATAGATATTTTTAGTGTTCAAATATAAGTAAAAGATTATTCTTATCCTTTTAGACCTTCACGCGGACAAACTAACCATTTGCAAAATATTTTGCGAACCTTTTATCCGCTAAAACTCTTCTTTGTAATGAGGTAAAAATCAGTAATAAGCCTAATAATGCACTAAATCACCAACTACCAATAGAGTAAAAACAACATATATATATATATATATATATATATATATACTCGAGAAAAAAGTTAGAACATGGTTCAATTCATATCTCGACTACCAGCATTCAACTAAAACATCAATATGCATCAACTGATACTTAGAAAATTTCTGAAAACAAAGATAATACTGCATTGAAAACAGAGGAAGCAATTCAAAAACAAGAGAGTAAAAGAGGAGGAATCAATTCAATCAATCGACTATCAATCTAACAACAACCAGGTATCACAAACGACTTAGTAATCACAAAAAAAGCTATACTTTCACACATCCCAAAAAGGCCGATGTTGGATATCAAAAATCAAAATTGGAACCTGGTAAGCAAAACTTTTTGCCGATTAAGAGCAGAAATTGAAGGAGACGAAGGCTTTCTGCAATAATTCTTGAAACCTACATGAAACAGAAGTTGAAGACGAATGAGAGGGAGAAGATTGACAGAGAAGACTGATAATAATCGAGCAGCATAAACCCAAAATTATATATAAAACGATCGAGAACTACCTGGGTTGGCTGGAGACCGTGGGTTGTCCGGAGACCCTGGCAGGGCGGAGGCTTTTACGGCGATGCTGTTAACGCGCGACGTTCTGTATCATTCTAATTATAGGCGATCTTTGTCATTCTGTAACGTCTTCTTTAACGCGCAAGTTTCGTTTTTCCTTTTCTTTTTTTTAACTGTAGGGTTTTCTAATTGGAGGGAATCTAATTTATTATCCCAAAAAATTGGAGGGAAAGATTTTAACGAGGAAAATTTAAAATAATAAAACATCTATTTCAATTAGGGTTTTTTAGTGGCAAGTATTTTTTATTGTCGCTAAAAATATATCTTTTACTGGCTAATTGTCATTAGCCGCTAATATTTTAGCTTAAATAATCCATTAATGGCAATTACCTAATTGCCGCTAGATAATTGCCGCCAAAGACAATTTTTGTAGTAGTGTGACATTTCAGGTCTTGGACATGGACAACTCCTACAATTTTATCCTAGGAAGGCCTTGGATCCATGCTGCTGGGGCCGTACCTTCTACTCTCCACTAAATGGATAAGTTTGAACACTAAGACCAGGAAGTCCTGGTCCATGGAGAAGACGAGCAATCAATTTACAGGGACCCGTCAGTCCCGTGTCTCAAGGCTAAGGAAGGTAGCGAGCACATAGTCTATCAAGCTTTTGAGATTGTGGTCACGGATTAGTGTGAGGAAGGAAGCCCGTGTCCTCAACCCTTTTTGTCAAATACGTCAATCATGGTCACCACTGAGATCATCAAGCATGAGTGTAAGCTCGGGAAAGGGCTCGGGGTATGTTTGCAAGGTATCACAGAACCTATCACTTTAGCTACCAGTGAGAAATTCTTAGTTGTGGGTTTCTAAGCCACAGAAGTTGATGTGACATGGGCTAATGAACGAAAGAGAAATGGTTGGGTCTTTCCTCAGCCGGTCTCGCATCTCTCCAAAACATTCGTCAAGACAAGATACATAGAGAAAGAAGATGAGGCCTTTACGGCCGAAGAAATTGAAGATATATATAGAGTAATGAGGCAAATGTTATATGAGGCTCACATGGTCCAGCGGGGTGAAGGCTCGAGCACTGTTGAGGTGCAATATATGGGGCCTGATGCCAAGCTGCAAAATTGGAAGGCTACTCCGTTCCCAGTTAGACGAGAATCCTGGTAGTTCAGTCTTGCCATCTTTTCTGCATTTCGAGTTATTTCAGGGTGTAACTCGAATGTTTTAATTCATTGTCTTTTTAAAATTCCAATGTAAACACTTCTATCTTCAAATTCAATGAAATGAAATTAATATTTCATCATCTATGAATCTCTTTATTCTTTCTGATTTTTGTTATTTTTGTTATGTCTTCTCTTCAGTTCTAATAATATGAACTTAAATAACATGAAATGCTTGAGGACTTCATGCCTAGTTCTTAGCACGCTGTCTAATTGTGAAATAATGAATCAAGAGCCAGAATATGATGAAGATGCGGCTTTTAGGAAAATAAACCGAGAACTGGAACAATTTGAGAATAAGCCTAAGCCAAACTTAAATGAAACTGAGCTGGTTAATTTGGGTAGTTCAGAAGAAGTCCAGGGAACCATAGTAAGAATTCACACCAATGAAAGAACTAGGGATGCATTAATCCAACTTTTGTTCAAATTCAAAGATGTGTTTGCCTGGTCTTATGATGATATGCCAGGACTAAATGTTGATCTATTGGTGTACAAATTTCCAACTTACTCCGATCATCCCCCTGTCCAACAAAACCGAAGAAAATTCAAAACCGATATCAGTGACAAGATCAAAGAAGAAGTCACCAAACAATTAAAAGCGGGTGCAATCCGAGTGGTCCGATACACCACATGGTTGGCTAATGTGGTCCCAGTGCCAAAGAAAGATGGGAAAACCTGAGTGCGTGTTGATTATCGGGATCCGAACAAAGAAAGTCCCAAGGACAACTTCACGTTGCCAAACATCCACATCCTTGTTGACAACTATGCCAAACATGAGATACAGTCTTTCGTGGATTGTTATGCTAGATATCATCAGGTCTTGATGGATAAAGAAAATCCGGAAAAGACATCCTTCACCACACCTTGGGGTACCTATTTTTACAGGGTCATGTCTTTGGGTTTGAAGAACGTTGGGGAAACTTACATGAGAGCTATGACTGCCATCTTTCATGACATGATGCACCAGGAAATTGAGGTGTATGTGGATAACATAATCATTAAATCAAGAATGCAGGATAACCATGTACGGGATCTAAGAAAGTTCTTTGAGCGCCTGTGTAAGTATGACTTGAAGTTAAATCCAACTAAATGTGCATTAGGAGTTCCGCTTGGGAAACTTTTGGAGTTTATAGTCAGTCGGAGGGGCATCGAGTTAGATCCAACAAAGATAAAGTCTATTCGCGATTTGCCTCCTCCAAGAACCAAGAAAGAGGTTATGAGTCTGCTGGAAAGATTGAATTACATCAGCAGATTCATTGCTAAGTTGAATTCCCCATGTGAACCCATATTTAAGTTGTTGAAGAAAGATGCGGCAATTAGATGGACATATGTGTGTTAAGAAGATTTCGACAAAATCAAAGTAGTGTTGGTCCCACCCGAACCTGGAAGGCCTTTGTTTTTGTATTTGGTAGTCTTGGAGAATTCCTTTGAATGTGTTCTCGGACAACATGATGTGACCGGAAAGAGAGAACATGCCATATACTATTTGAGCAAGAAGTTCACTAGTTATGAAGCCAAATACACTTTGTTGGAAAGAACTTGCTGCGCCCTAACTTGGGTCGCTCAGAAGCTTAGGCATTACTTATTGTCCTATACCACCTACCTCATAACTAGGTTGGACCCTTTAAAGTACATATTCCAAAATCCGATGCCCACAGGGAGGTTAGCGAAATGGAAAATCCTGCTCACCGAGTTTGTCATAGTCTATGTCACCCGCACGGGAATGAAAGCTCAAGCTTTGGCGGATCACCGAGCTGAAAATCCTATTGATGATGAATATCAGCCTTTGAGTACTTACTTTATGGATTAGGAAGTAAATTTTTGTTGAGGTAATTTCAGAAGATACCAATGCTTGGAAAATGTTCTTCGATGGAGTTGTGAATGCAAAATGTGTCGGAATTGGGGCAATTTTGATCTCACCCACTGGTCAGCACTATCTGGCCACATTTCTTTGATTTTTCTGCACGAACAACACTACCGAGTATGAAGCCTACATTATGGGCATGAACATGGCAATCAATCAGGATGTGGAAGAATTGTTAATCATGGGAGACTCAGACTTGATTATTTGACCAGCTCAAAGTGAATGGGATACTTGGGATGCCAAGATTATTCCATACAGGCAACATGTTGAAGATCTTAGCAAGCAGTTTAAATCCGTCGAGTTCAGGTACATTCCTCGGTTTCACAATGAGTTGGCCGATGCACTAGCTACTTTGGCCATGATTCTGCCATATCCAAGCAATATCCACATTGACCCGCTGGAAATTCAAATTCGAGAAAGACATAGTTATTGCAGCGCAGTTAAAATAGAGCTAGATGTCCGACCATAGTATCATGATATCAAAAGATTCTTAAAAATAAAAGAATATCCCGAGAAAGCTAGTGGAGACCAAAAGAGAACCATTAGAAGGCTTGCTAATGGCTTCTTCTTGAGCGAAGAAGTCTTGTACAAAAGGACTCCATATCTGAACCTTCTAAGATGTGTAAATGCCCAAGAGGGTGGAAGAATCATAAATTAAGTGCACGTAGGAGTGTGTGGTTCCCATATGAATGGATATGTCCTTTCAAAGAAAATATATCGAGTAGGTTATTACTGGATGACCATGGAAAATGACAGTTTTAGTTTTGTCCGAAAGTGTTATCAGTGTCAGGTACACGGTGACTTGATTCATGCACCGCCTTCAGAACTGCATCCTATGTCAGCACCATGGCCTTTTGTTGCTTTGGGTGTAGATGTCATTGGGCCAATAGAGTCGAAAGCTTAAATAGGCACAGATTCATCTTAGTGGACATCGACTATTTCACAAAGTGGGTTGAAGCAGTCACTCTTAAAGCTGTCACCAAGAAAGCAGTGGCGGACTTTGTGCATTCCAACATCATCTGTCATTTTGGTATTCCTAAAACTATCATTACAGACAATGCTTCAAATTTGAACAGTCATTTGATGAGGGAGGTATGCGAACAATTCAAGATCACGCATCGAAACTCTATCCCTTATTGGCCCAAAGCTAATAGTGTTGTTGAAACAGCGAATAGAAACATCAAGAAGATCCTCAGGAAAATGATTCAAACTTCTAGATGATGGCATGAAAAGTTACCGTTTGCATTGTTGGGATATCATACAACTGTGTGCACATCAGTTGGAGCAACACCCTCTCTATTGGTTTATGGCATTAAAGCCGTAATACCCGCAAAAGTTGAAATTTCATCTCTTCGAATTATCGTTGATGTTGTGATTGAAGACAATCAATAGGTCAAGACCCGTCAAGAACAGTTAACCCTGATTGATGAAAAGCGAATGGCTGCAGTGTGCCACGTGCAGTTATATCAACAAAGAATGGCCCATGGCTATAACAAGAAAGTGCAACCTAGAAATTTTGAAGTGGGGCAGCTCGTTTTGAGACATATTCTCCAACATTACAAGGAAGTAAAAGGAAAGTTCGCTCCAAACTGGAAGGGTCCGTATATTATTAGAAAATTATTGCCAAAAGGGGTATTGTACTTGGGAGACGTTGAAGGGAATGACCCTGAAATAGCTGTTAGTGCAGATGCGGTCAAAAGGTATTATGTTTAACTCTTTGGCAGTACAGTTATTCTCTAATTGGGATGACGAAGGCTTTCATTCTCTCTACCCAAACACTTTTAACCCTTTTCTAACCCTTTGAGCCGGTTACCTTTCTTTCATTACCCTCATTGGAACCAGAAAATGTTTGTAAAAAAAAGGAGACAAAAAAAAAGTTTCCCTGAACTACGTTCGACTTGATTCCGAAAGGATATGTAGGCAGCCTCTCTCTGAGGTTCAGTCATACCAAAAGAAAAATCCACATTCCCCCCATAGTTGAAACTGGGGCGGAATTTATAATGGTTCGGCGACGGTTCGCCTGAAAGGTTCTAAAGTTTTAATTCGATCCAAACTCTTTACCCTAAATCCTGTTCAAAGTCTTTCTGATTAATCGGTAAAGATGTTCAAAATGGGAGGATGTTGGTTACTTGGATCTGATACAATCAAATGAGCAAAATAAAATAAGAGAATCTTATTGATGAAAACCCACACGGGCACCGTAAGGCGATTATGAGCAGAGAAATTGAAAATGAGAGAGTCTTGTTAGTGAAAACTGATAAAGAGCACTAGAAGGTGACAATGAGAAGAGAAATGAGAGAGGTCAGTTGGTGAAAACCCGCAAAGGGCGCCACTGATCGAAAAGGGAATCACTTACAATCATCAGTGCTGATAAGTGTCCAGGCAATGTTTTCTCGGTTTTGAGGTATGAGTTATGATGGATTTATGAGAGTTGGATGGTTTGAATAGATCGGGTATCCAGTCCAAAAAGCATGTCATGTCTATCGAAGTCTGTATGCACTCTAGATAAGTCCTTCTTTCCTTTCCCCAAAAGGGACACTCCTTATTTAAATTCATTATCGTGTTCGTTGTTAACTTTTCTTTGAATCCCTTTCGGTCTAATTCTCCTCCGAAACTAATACAAAGAAAATATGGCAAGATTGGTTTTATAGGGTTTTGTCTGATAGAAAGTTAAATTTCAAGAAAAAGTACCCAGCCTCAGTAGGTGCATCAAGTCGATCTCGACAAGCCATGTTGGCTGATACTCCAGTGTCCAAACACTTAAAAAATAAAGGAAATCAAAGTCAAGTACCCATAAAGGCAAAATAAGATGAAAAGGCTAAGCCCCACACAGGTTAACCATCATGAGGAATTTTGGAAAGTCAAGATCCCTGGGTTTAGAAATGAAACCAATTTCCAGAAAGCCAACAAGCAATGGAGCTTTTCATCAAAAGAATTGGGCCAAGATCAAGAGATTGAAAAAAACAAGGCCACAAAACTAACCACCATTTCAAACTGACAAATTGTTCTTTATTTGAAAGACATGAAACATGTGCAATCAAAAAGCAACTTTGCAAGAAGCAGCTGCAACCATAAAAGAAACTGCGCAAGGGCTAGAAACAGCTCTGCAGCAATAATCAATCCAAAAGGGAAGTCTCCTCCAAATTCTTTCCTACATTTTATTCATTTTCTCAAATTTTTAAAAAAACAAAAAAATAAATGAAATTAAAAGAAAAAGAAGAAAAATTCAAAATCATGGTAGCCTAGGGTCCCCAATCTCTAGCTACATTTTTCCAACATAGGGTTCCACTCCCTAGTTGATCCCCGTCATAACCCGTGGACCCTTTTCGGTATAACCTGATGACTTTATCGGCATAACCCGAGGACCTGTTCAGCACAACCCTATGAATTTCCCGGTATAACCCGAGGACCCTTCCAGTATAACCCCTTCACTTTTCCCGCATAACCCGAGGAGCTTTCCAGCATAACCTAATGACTTTCCTGGCATAACCAGAGGACTTGTCCGACATAACCTAATGACTTTCCCGGAATAACCCAATGTCTTTCCCACCATAACCCGAGGACCTTTCTGACATAACCCGATGACTTTCTCGGCCTAACCCTAGGACCTTTCCGGCATAACCCGATGACTTTCTTGGCATAACCCGAAAGGACCTTTCCGACATAACCCGATGACTTTCCAGCATAACCCGTGGACCTTTTCCGACATAACCTGATGACTTTACCAGCATAAACTGTGGACCTTTTTTGGAATAACCCAATGACTTTCCCGGCATAACCCAATGAACTTCCCCGGCACAACCCGAGGACCTTTCCGGCATACATCGGTCATTTTTCCAGCATAACCTGGTAATTTTTCCAATTTAGGGCCTCTGATCCCCATTTGATATTATTTTAGATATAAGGTCTCCACTCCCCCAATCTCTTTTTCTCAAGGATACACAATCATGATTTTTATTGCTTTCAATTAAGAAGTAGTTTAGATTTTTACAATAACTCACAAAATTTTTTTAGTGAAAACTGGGGCAGAACAATTTCTTTTGTTTATTTGTTTTGGTGCCTGAATAGGTTTTTACCTTGAGGCACAAGTTTCGAGGCGACCAAAAGAAGAAGTCTCGATTTAAATAAAAGAAAATAAGTGAACTCTAAGTGTGGAAGCGGAGAAAAGATGTGTAACGCTCAAGATATGATTGAAGTCACAAGCTTTGCATGTCCCGCCTTGATCTGAAAAGCTGAAGAAGAATGACCCAGCGGTTGCAGCTAACGAGCATCAAGATTCAGATAAGAGTCTGAAGGTAGAACCGGCCAAGACTCAAGATCAAGCTTTAGAAGGTTTATAGATATGAATCTTGTAACTCATAATTGATAGGCTTAGCTAGTTTAGCTTTTCATCTATCATTTTGGTGTAATAAGGAGCACAACAAGCGAAAACAACAACAACGATAGTGAAATCACCGTTTCTCGGTAGTTCTAGCTACCAAAATTTCCAGAACTACATCGACCTGATTCCTTTATAGACAAGGAAATGTAAGCAACCTCCGAAGCAAGGTTTGAACAAACTCTTTCAAAATGATTCCAAATCGAGTTTCAAACAAGCAAAAATTGCTCGTAGTTGCTCACTTTATCTTTTCCTAAAAACTCTTCATGTTTCCGAGCAAAGAGGGGTAATTGTGAGCGCGTAAGATTTGCCCTACATGAAAATAACTCCTAAAAATAGACCAAATATAATTTTAATTAATTTTTAGGAGTTTTTCTTTATTTAGTTGCATTTCGTGCATTTTTAATATTTTAAAATCATAGAAAAATTATTAAAAATATTATCACATTTTTATGCCATGCCATCTTAGGTTTAATTTGCATTTAGGAATATAATTTTATTTAATTGTATTCATTAAACAAAAATCACAAAAAAATTACTACAATAGTCATGTCCACATTTTAGCTTTTAGTTTTAAATTAATTAGTGTTCAATTAGTAAAAATAAGTAAGATTAGCTTTAAAAAATAATTTAAAGTAGAGCCTAATTTAGGATTCTACTTAGTTTGTTTAATCAATTCAATTAGATTTTTAAATCAAAAGAAAAACAAAGAAAAAGAAGTAGATTTGGTCTTTCAATTTCGTCTGGGCCAGCTTCATTTGAAGCCCAAAAATCCAAATTACCCAAGCCCATACAATCTCAGCCCACTACCTAAATACCCATTCCCCTTTATTAAAACCTATCTCCTACACTCTATTATATATACACATTAAAAGACCCTAAAAAGGGGGGATCAAATTTTTTTCCATATCTTGAAGAGCCGCAACTTTTCCTTTCTTGAAGACAAATGCAACAGACCCCCCCTGGACCTTCTTCTTCTTTTTCTTCTTCTTCTTCTTTTTCTTCTTCTTCTTCTTCTTCTTCTTCTCAGTTTCAGCAACAAATGCCAAAAACCACCAGCCCTCACATTAAAGAACCAAGAACGAGTTCCCCCCCTCCCCCAGACGTAACTACCTTATTCAACTTTGCCAGAGCAGCGGGCTTCGTGTCGACGGATTTAGCAGCGGATTTCGCGGTATCGCATCTCTATCATCTCCAAACAGACTCCCCCCTTTCAAAACTCTAGCTGTCGCCGCTCACCTTTACCCTCTTCTTCTCCATTCCCTCCATCCCACTAGAACTGGCCCATTTACGAAATTGATACTAAAATTAGAAGACCATTTCTGAGATTTAGAACAAAGGTTTTGAAAAAACAAAGGGATATGAGAATCAAAAGCAATTTTTCAAAATTACTCTTCCGTTGCTGGGTATTCAACACTTTGGAGTTTTTAAGAGAAGTCTGATTCAAATCGACAATCGAATTCCACTGTCGTTGCTATTGCTGTTTTGGTGGGTTTCAACGTTCTCTTATCTTTCATTCATTTGATTTTAAGAATTGGTTTGGGCTTAACTAGGTACTCCTTCTTGAATTTGAATTATTTTTATGTAAGAATGATATAATTCCTTTGGTTTTCAATAACAATCTGATTCACTTTTACATGATAAACTTCTCTTGATAAGACTGTTGTTGGTGGATTTAAATTTGAATTTACGGCTGGATTTGTCATGTCACGATGGACTATTTGGCATTTCTAAGCTTACTGGCATCTTTTCTTGACCATATTTAAGTTGTTTAGTTGAATTCTTTTCATGGAAATTAAGATTTGGAAATGATGTGACGTATTGTGTCTTTTCATCTCATGTTGCCTGATGAGGAGTTTTTAACACTGTGATTGTCTTTTCTTAATTAAGAAATATTTTGATAGAAATAATACCTTTTAAAGTTGTAGAGGAAAGTTTTTAGTTTTAAGTAATTTGGTGTAGACTTTAGGATCTGGCATGTTGGGATGCTAATAGGGTTGGGGTGATCGAAAATTTTTAATGTCTTTTCATTAGTTTCATTCACTGTTCTTTGTAGATTTGCCATAGTTTTTCTTAGTTGTCATTCTCCTTTAAATGTGCATAAGACTTATCTATTCAGGTGGTTTTGTTTGGTTTATTGGATGAATGTTTGATGCATCTTCGGGTTGAGGGAGGTGAATTTTAAATAAAAGAAAGATAAAAGAACAAAATCATGAATTGAACTTCTCTTCTATTTAGTTTCCTTTTGTTTAGTATCCAAAATTAAGACATAGGTATGCGTTCGCGCAACTTTGGGCGAAACAACCTTAATAATAATAAAATAGTATTAATTGTGTAGACGTTCGCGTGACACGAGTACGATTTATAAAATAAATATTCATAGCAATACTTTAGGTGCATGTTTTATTAAAAAATTACTATCGAGATTGTGTTTCTTTCAAATAAATTCAAGATATGCGTTGCTGCAACTTTGACCTCTGTCCCTTAAATAAACCAAATGTTTGGAATTGAGAATATATACGCGTAACACATCTTAAGTTAATTCTTTAAATATGGTTTATCAAGTGATTAATAGCGGTAAAAGTTAAAAAATAAACATAGGTCCTAAAATGGGTAATTAGACAAAATAGGCCAAGTATAAATTGCTAAGCGACTGTGCTAAAACCATAGAACCAGCGAATGCCTAACACCTTCTTCCGGGTTAACATAATTCCTTATGTAGAATTTTTAGTTTACGAACTTTTAAATAAAGTCGAAAATTTTCTCGATTTGGGATTTAAAAATAAATCGGAGACTTGAGATACCAAAAATAAATTGTTCTAAGTGGCGAATCTGAAAAATTAAATAAAATAATCCTATTTCTGTTTATGTCACTTTAATTGAAAAACTCCCTTATATCCCCTCTCGGGTGGTAAAAAAGAGGTGTGACAGTCATCTAAAAATATCTTGCTCTTAATATCTTCTTGGCTACAACAAAACCGCTCATGTGTGGTCTGCAAGTTCTGGCATGTATCTTTTCGAGCAGTTTGGATGCTTCAGTCGATACACCGTAATAATCCTAGATCTGGAGTCTTTCTGCATAGAATTCCTCTACTTTGGAAGAAATGGTTGGCCAATCTTCGGAGTGTGCATTTATGATTATGGTTTGCATGCTCCGGGTATTCTTCTTCTGCCAAGTATTCTTTGACGTCGTGGAACCATGGATTTCCATTGGTTTCTTCTTCAATATGAGCACAATAAGCCTACTGACTTTGGATTCTTACCGGGATAGGGTCGTTGGAATTCTTGTTTGGGTGTTGTATCATGTAAGATAAAGTATCCAATGCATCAGCGAACTAATTCTGAATCCTTGGAACATGTTTGAATTCTATCTTTGTGAATCTCTTTATCAACTCTTGTACATAGTAAAGATACGACAATATCTTGGTATTTTTTGTAGCCCATTCTCCTAGAACCTGATGTACCAAAAGGTCCAAATCACCAATTACCAGTAGTTCCTAAACGTGCATGTCGATGGCTAATCCGAGTCCTAAGATGCAGGCCTCGTATTCTACCATGTTGTTAGTACACTGGAATTTGTGCTTTACGGATACTTGATAGTGCTGACCTATTTCTAATACTAAGACAACTCCAATACCCATTCCTTTAAAGTTTGCAACTCCATTAAAAAACATTCTCCAACCGTTATATGTTTCGGTAATATCTTCTCCTATGAACGATACCTCTTCGTCAGGAAAATACATTTTTCAGTGGTTCGTATTCTCCACCTACAAGATTTTCTGCATGATCATCCGCTAATACTTGCCTTTTGATCGCCTTATGAGTTACATAGACGATGTCAAATTCATTCAATAGTATCTGCCATTTTGCCAACTTTCCCGTAGGCATGGGTATTTGAAAAATGTATTTTAGAGGATCCATCCTTGATATGAGATATGTGGTGTAGGCATAGAAGTAACGCCTCAACTTTTGAGCTATCCATGTTAAAGCGCAGCAGGTATATTCCAACAAAGAATACCGTGGTTCGTAGGGTGTGAACTTCTTACTCAGATAGTATATGGCATGCTATTTTCTTCCTATCTCATCGTGTTGTCCCAAGACACAACCAAAAGCCCCATCTAGTACAGACAAATAGAGTAGCAAAGGTTTCTTCGGTTGCGGCTGTCGCACCGCCTTTTTCTCGCAAAATCGGGTTTATGACATTTGGGAGGACAACTCGTTCCCTTTTGGGAATTGGATTTTAATTGAAGAGTCTCCACCTAATGATTAAAGTGCATTAGGACACTAAGAGGGTTTTGATTTAGAAACTAGAGATTTGGGTAAGGGCTAGAAATTATCTCGAGGGGAAGGTGTTAGGCACCCCTCGAAATCCACTAGCGTGGTTTCCGGCCATGCTACAATTGTGACTTTAAATGCAAATAACAGATAAACACATAAGGGTTTCAAATAGATTTTCAACATAATGGTTGCAAATAGTTGGGATTGAAAGAAAGCAAAGAAGGCTGAAGTTGAAAAAAGAAAGTTCTGAAAATAAACAAGTAAAAGGGAAGGGGGTCCTAGTTTATGAACAATATAAATCACATCAATGCAATACCCGATAATCACTCGTTACAATAGGGGTTACACGTGGTATTAGTGCACCGATCATCATATTCATATCTACTCTTTCCCCCCCGTTGAGGTATTAAACACGGAATGATTTCGTTACTTATTGCATGCTAGTACCCACCCCAATCCTATCAGTCCCAGAGGCATTTGGGACTGCTAGTCCTAAAGGGCTGGGAGATTTGGGATTTTTATGGTTTCAAAAGGATAAAATTCTGAGGCATCAAGAAAAACACGTAAAGTAGGTATGGGAAAACACATAATAATTAAAAGGCTCAAATAGGCCTTCTCACTTAAAGACAAATTATTTAGCATGTCTTGGATGTACTGGTTATGGTCTAAATTAAACTTAAACGGAGGCAGCAGACTGGTTTATTACACAGTTCAGATAAGAAACCGGAATCAGACCTGCCTGCTGGTTGGAATTAACGAAGCCTGATTCATTAGCTAATTCACCCTATAGCTTGCCTAAGTGAGACCTATAGGCATGATATCTAAAAAATACGAGAGAGAGATTGTGACGACCCGACCCATCGTCTCATGTGTTATTGCTCCGTCTTCCCTATTTCATCTTTCTTCATGTTTCGTTATCGGTATGCGGTGTGTTAGAGTTAATTTGGATTGATTTTGATGAGAAATGAGATACTAAGTCTCCTTAAGGAAAACTTAAGTTGGAAAAGTCAACCGGACATTGACATATGAGTTAGAGGGATCGGATGTGATTTCTGGTGATTCGGTTAGCTTCAGGAGGTGATTTGTGACTTAGGAGTGCGATCGGAATTGATTTTGGAGGTCTGGTATAGAATTAGGCTTGAATTAGCGAAGTTATAATTTTGGTGAATTCCGGTTGATAGGTGAGATTTTGATTCGAGGGTCAGAATGGAGTTCCGAAAGTTGCAGTAGCTTCGTTGGGTGATATTGGATATGTGTGCAAATTTTCAGGTCATTCGGACATCGTTTGGTTGGGTTTTTGATCGAATGTGTCTTTAGGAAGCTTTTAAAGAACTTAGGCTTGAATCCGATGTAATTTGATGATTTTAGTGTTGTTGGATGTATTTTTATGATTGGAACAAGTTTGAATAACATTATAAGATGTATTGGTAACATTGGTTGAGGTCCCGGGGGCCTCGGGGTGATTTCGGGTGGCTAAGTGGAAGGAATTTGAAGTTAGAAATTTCAGGTTTTGGGTTGCAGTAGGTGTTTCCGTATCTGCGAAAAGGAGGCCGCAGATGCGGTCTCGCAGAAGCGAGCTGGGTCTCGCAGGAGCGGAAATTGGAGCCGGGTCAAGTTTCGCAGAAGTGGAGAGTTGGGTTGCTTAAGCGGTCCCGCAGAAGCAATTTTGGACCGCAGAAGCGGAAAGTCGCCTTAAGTGAAAGGCCGCATAAGCGGACATTGACCGCATAAGCGGAAGGCGCAGAAGCGGGATTAGATCCGCAGAAGCGAAAATAACTGGTGGGTTAAGTGAGAAGATCTTCTTCGCGAAATTTTGAAAGAGTGACATTTTGGACTCCGAATCTTGAGAGCTTTGAGGTGATTTTGAAGAGGGTTTCGAGGGCTATTATCAGGTATGAACTCTTGGACTTAGAGCTTGATTTTATGCTGTATACACATGGATTTAGACGGAATAATTGAGGAATCAAAGGTCAAAAATGGTGGTTTAGGGCTTGAATTTAAGAGAGTTAATAATGGGGATTTGAGGGGTCAAATGGACCCCGATTTTTGATGAATTTGATATGTATAGACTCGTGGCGAGACGAGGAATCCGTTAATGTGAGTTTTGTAATTTTTTGAGAAGTGGGCCCAGGGCTCGGGTTTTGCTAGTTTCGAGATTTTTGCTATATTTCGATTGTTTTCGATTGGGTATTGTTCCCTTGGCATATTGTGATGTATTCGCTATGATTTCGGTTAGATTCGGCGTGCGTGGAGGCCAATTTGAGGGGCAAGGCGTCGCGGGCGAGGGATTTCACCGGTTCGAGGTGAGTAATGATTGTAAATGACATCCTGAGGGTTTGAAACCCCGGATTTGCACACCGTAGTGCTATATTGAGGTGACTTGCACGTCGGATAGCGAGCGTGGGGTAGAGCACCATTGAGGATTGCTACTTGGTCCGTCCTGGTTGTTGATTTTACCGCGTATTTGACTATGACGTGTTGTTTTTCACTATGATTTGGGCTTATTGCCATATTTGGGGCTTATTGCCGACTGTTTGAACTTCTTGTGAGCTATCATCACTGTTTTCCTCACTATTTGAAATATTATTTGAACTCATTCCATTTGAATTACACTGTTTCATGAACTCACCTATATGTTTACTCAACCTTGAGTTTTAACTGATATTTGAACTATTGTTTGAGATGAGCATTTTTGTTTACTGATGCTCGAGGGGCTTATGACTATTTTGGACTGATTGAGGCTGAGGGCCATGACTGAGGATCTGACGAGTTATTGGTGAGGAGGTTTTCAGGCCTCGAGTGATTGGTGAGGAGGCTTTTAGGCCTCGCGTGATTGGTGAGGAGGCTTTCAGGCCTCGAGTGTATTATGAGCAGGCTTTCAGGCCTAGCATTGATATTGTTTAGGATTTCAGGCCTTATTGATAGCGCTTGGGCTGTAGGAGCCCCTCCGGAGTCTGCACACCCACAGTGAGCGCGGGTACCCATATGAGTGAGAGTGAGCTCGAGGGGCTGATGTTGTACTGTGTGATTGATACTGATCCCGAGGGGCTGATACCATTCTGAGCATTTGATTTTGAGCCCGAGAGGCTGTTACTGATTTGAGCTGTGCCCGAGGGGCAAACTTTTATGTGTTCATCTTGCATACTTATTTGTCTTCTTGGCTGTTATACCGTAGTATTTATGCCCGAGGGGCGGATTTTCTGTGCCTATCAACACTAACTGTTTGAAATCATTTTTGTAATTATTGAAAAGACCATCTTAAAAAGGGATTTGAACTGAGCCAAGGCATTTTTAAAGATATCACATATTTCACTATCTTTCTTAGAAAATTGTACCCGGCTTCTATACAGCATGTTGGTTGCTTTACGTGATTTCTTACTGCTTAGTTGTTATTTTCTCTTATTAGTCACTGAGTTAGAGTACTCACTTTACTCCCTGCACCCTGCGTGCAGTTGCAGGTATTGTTCACCCGGTGGCGGGTTATTAGCTGATTGAAGGTATTACTATTGTAGCAGAGCAAGGTGACCGCCAGCGTTCGCGGCACCGGACTTTATCTTTTGAGCTCCAGTTTTTATTTTATATATACTATTGGCCCTGTAGTGGTGTTCAATCTTCTTTAGATGCTCATGACTTGTGACACTCCGGTCGGGTTGTAATTGATAGTTTTTAATGCTATTAAGTGGTATTTTCTATTCATTATGTTTAATGACTGTTAAATAGACGATTTGGGTTAGGGGCTGGCCTTGTCTTCACGAGAGGTGCCATCACGACCGGGTTTGGAAATTGGGTCGTGACAAGTTGGTATCAGAGCCTAGGTTACTAGGCCTCACGAGTCATGAGCAGGTTTAGTGGAGTCTCGCGGATTGGTACAGAGACGTCTGTATTTATCCTTGAGAGGATGCAGAACTTTAGGAAAACTTCACTTTCTTGGAATTCTTATCGTGCGTATGTGATTCAGCTTGAAATATAACTCTTGAAATTCCTTCCATACGTCTATATTCGCACATGAGCGCACAGTATTGTATGTGCCTTGATGGGTTGTGATTTCCCGATCGAGGGGCGAGATGTGATCTCGTGAGTTCGATGTCGGGCCAGTCTGGAGGACTTGAGGCCGGATCTTGCCTATGGCTTGAGCACTGAGGTGTTGATCGTGTGAGCAAGTATTTTGAATTTATGTTCGATATTGTCGCTATTAGCCGGAATGGCGGTTTTGGTATTCATGTGATGAGTATGTTAGTACTACGAGATGTAATTATATGACTTGGTAGTGACGAAGAAGTCTGCTGGATAATAGATGAACTGTTAAGTGATTCGTTTCCTATTGTGGTTTGATGTGTAGCCCGAATATGGGCGCGTGAAGAATATTTTCGTATCTCCTAGTTGGGAAGTGAAGTGCATTGCATACGACGGTATGATTTCAGACTCAGGAAGACTAATGACTGTGTAACGTATATGATGGTGGAATGTGTGCTGAAATACTAAACTGAGGCGAAGCAGGTGGGTTATCTCCTGCGGAGTGTTCTTAAGGGGTACGATTCTTATGTATATTGTTAGAAAATCTCATGTGTAATTGAAAGGTATGTGTTGTAATTTGAAAATTTGGGTCGCTTCAGAGAGTGGACTCAGCTGATGTGGGGACGATGCGAGGTTTGTAGAGGATTTCAGCATCCGAGGATCTGTGTTTTCATAAACTAGTAGATGATTTGAGTTTAATCTCACTATATTATTGTGGCATCATTAGAGTAGAAGTATTATGGGTTATTAAATGTGTCCTGATAGATGGCTTCGAACCAAGTTGGGGAGGTTGCTGTTTATTAGCTGATTGCACGATTATGTGCTATGTTGGTTCCTTTTCAAGGTATGCTGGCGGATCAGTTCAGGTTGCAGAAATTGAGCCGAGGATGGCACGAGTAAAGCAAAATTTTGACGAAGGTTACATGGTGCTTCATAGGTGTGAGAAAATACTAGGATGTCTTGAGCTGTTATTGATATAAAATACTCAGTGTATAGAGAAGGAATATGGTTGTTTGTATCGGTATGCGATCATGTTCTGCGGTATCAGAGTGCTAATAAGGCACGAGTAGTTCTGTTCGTTAAGTCAGATAATTTACAGTTGTGTAAGAGTGAATAACTCTCGATAATGGTTTTATTGTGTCCAAGATTTGGCATGTAATAATCAGGTGTCTTAAGGTTGGGTATGTGGCT
>MU772483.1:6084-17742 GCA_026770625.1 Nicotiana glauca
AACCTAAACTAAATTCCTAAATTAATTCAAATTGTAAAATTAAGCTAATTATCTAACTATGTAAAAATGATCATTTTTTGTGATTTTTGATTAATAGCACAATTAACTCAATGTAATTAATTCCTAAATGCAAACTAAACCAAAGGTGGCTTGAAATTAAAATGTGATATTTTTTATGGTTTTTTTTTTATGATGATTTTTTTTTAAAAAATGTTAAAAATGCATGCCATGCAACTAAATAAAGAAAAAAAATTCCTAAAAATCAATTAAAATTATTTTAGTCTATTTTTAGGAGTTATCTTCATGTAGGGCAAAAATCACATGCTTACAGTAAGGAAATCAGATATAAACAAGTACAACAATTATTCCGAGCTTGAATTCTTAAACCATGAACCAAAGTTCTGGGTTTCTTGTCCCCAACGGAGTCGCCAGAGCTGTCACACCTCCTTTTTACGTTTACTACACCCCGTGAAGGGATATAATAAAGGAGTTTTTCCAATTAAAGGACAATCGGAACGGGATTTGTTATTATTTATTCAGAGTCGCCACTTGGGAGATTAATAGTGTCCCAAGTCACCAGTTGAATCCCGAACCAAGGAAGATATGACTCTGTTAACAGTCCGTGAACCAGAAATTCGGAAAAGGAATTCTGTTAACCCGGGAGAAGGTGTTAGGCATTCCCGGATTCTGTGGTTCTAGCACGGTCACTCAACTGTCGTATTTGATTTTTATCTGATTTCAATACATGTTCTATTTTTATGTGTGCCTTTTGTTAATAATCTGCTTTTATTATTTTTTATTTTTACAAGAATTACAACGTCGTGAAAATGTATCTCGAACTACGCCACACCAGTGCGCCCGTGGCTTTTGACACATTTCGACTTCGTTGAGATTTGGATTTGGGTCACATAAATGTGTACCCGTATTTAGGAAGGTAATATTATTAATGTACGCGCCTAAAGCGACTACATGTTTATTATCTTTGGGGAAGACCGTGAAACTCGCTAAACGGTCCTCCCAATTTCTAAGTATTTTTAGTAAGTAATTAATGAGGGCCCCGCCTTTGTATTTATTTGTGCGAGGCTCGTCTCTTTTATTTTTTAAAAAGGCCAAACTAAAGTGAACTATATTTTTTACTAATTATGTATTTCTAAAAGTCCAACTAGTTAAGAATTGGATCAGACTAAAATGATTAATACCTTAACATTATTTAAAGCACAAGTCTAACTCATGGGCCTTGATGCAGCCCAACAGTACCGTCAAAAGCAAAATTGGCTTAGGAAGCTGAAATGCTCCAGCCCAGGATCGAGTTCCAAATTCCTCAATCAAACTATTTTTCATGAATTACCGATTTTAATGAACTAATGAAAGTTTGCACATATTCTCATTTAAACCTATTATTCCAACGCAAATAACATGATCAATGAGAAACGTTATTAATAACAAGGGTGAATGATACTAGATTTACTATGAATTGAAATCCTATTACCAGGTCATTACCCCTTTAACAAGGTATTTAGCTTAAATCTAATTACTATTGATGGCAGTTTAGCTCGTATAAACCTCCAGATTGATTCTACAAATTAATTAAACAATCATATTGAGGTAACTATAATTCACCTCATTCTAGGGGGTCTAATTCAACGGCTCAGTGTCATACATCATCTAACAAAATATCTACTTTAAGGAACAATCTAAATAATACACATAACTACCATTTGTATAACAGGAAAAACATATGAATATTATCCATTATCACTAAGGCAATCCTCAGTTGAACATGAACAAAATAAGACATGTGATGTATTCAAATTGCATAACCTGTTCGAATTGACTCTAAGGATTATACCTATTAACTTGAAACCTCACACATAATCAGTTATATGAGTCTAGTTTATAATTCTAACTAACATCACAACTACAGCAACATAACTTCAGTAAAACAAATACAAACAGTCCTTATCAATTTTAAAAAAAATCAGCTATGTCATGGATCTTATAACTACTTGTGATAACCCATCTACTTAGTTCAAAGCTAGATACTATCAATACAAAAATGACTTAAATCCAAGGCTGAACAATCTTCCAGATTTCATTTATTCACTTCAAGCCGTCATCTATACAACAAGTCAGAATGAGTACCTGAATTTGAAGTCAAAGAGGGATTAGAAGAAGGATCAGCGATAGTTATACAGCAACAGCAAACAGGAACAGGATAGAAATTCCAATAACAGCTTCAAAACACCCAGGATTTAAACCAACAACACGAAATTAGACCAACAAAAACGAATCAACTAGTCAACTTGCAACTTCACAGAGTCTCAATTACTGAACTCAGGGGAAATCAATGAACAGCTTTCAAATCTAAGCTAAATGATCCAGGAAACAGTAACCCTTTTGGATTTTCCTATTAAATTCTAATGTTTTTGAGTTTTTAAGTTATGAATTTTCGAATTTTTGGATCTGAGATTGGCAGATTACTTGAATTAAATTTTTTCAGATTTCAAAACTTGTAAAATAAGGCATATCAATGCCTATTTATAGAGTTAAAGTTGGAGGGAAATTCAAATTTTAGTAATTGTATTTTAGTCCCTCTTTTATTTCAATTATATCCTTATTTTTTAAATTGTTATTCAATTGACTACCTTATTTATTAGGAATTATATTAATACCCCAATCTAGAATCTTCTAATCTAATTTAATTCCCTATCTACCCTCACTTCACTTCAAAATCTACCCAATTACCCTTTTCCTATACCCAAAATACCCTCCCTTCCTTTGGTTTATTACTACTAGCCCTTTTTATATACCCAAAACACCCCTAAAACTTAAATGAATTTACTAAGTACCCTACTGCCATTTAACCTTTATACCCCTGAATTTAACTGCCGAAAATTTAATCAGAATTTAACAAATCTAATTCTAATTCTGATATTAACTAACTACTAATCAAAATTTAACAGCTATAACCAATCTTTAATTGTCAAAACCAGATTAATATGAACAATTTTGGAATCACACTGTCATTTACTAATTATCCTTAATATCTAATTATTTATCTATCGAAACTAATCAAACAGAAACTTAACAGTATCAATTTCGATTTTAAAACTAAAAGATACTATAAACAAAAAATCAGTAAACCCTAGTAAAACTAAACAAACAGAATTTAATCAAGATTTATGATAAAGCCAAAAAGTAAAAATGCATGCAAAAAATAAAAAGAAACAGAAATAAAGAAAAAAGGAAAAGAACTTAGCTTTTATTATTTTTTAATCACTTGACCATCTACCAGAATCTTCAAGAACAGTAAAGGAGAGCTTTGCGGCAATTTTTGTGAACTTTGACTCACCGGAGAACTTCAAGCTCATATTCGAGCCGTTCTAGTTGGATTTGGGACTCAAGACTTCAAGGATCGTGTAGAGGAAGGCCAGAAGGTGATACAATGTTAATTTGAGTTGGGTTGGGGTGAAGTGTTGTTTGCCGGAGTTAGGGTTCCGGCGAGATAACTTTCAATATTCGAGCAGATGGGGCAATATTTGAAGGAAATGAAGTAGATGGGTGGAATCAGGAGTTCAAGGTGGTTCTCTGGTGAAAATTTGAGGGCGGTTGGTGGTGGTGATGTTTCCAGCCGGTAGGGTTCCGGCGGGTTGACAGGGGAGACAATAGCGGCTAGGGTAAGGTGAAGACGGAAGAGAGGTCCAAATGTTTTTAGGTTTTTTTTTTTTGATTTTGTATAGATATATAAAAGACTATCAATTGATTATAACCGTTAGATTAAAACATTTCGACGGCTCAGATTCTTTGGAAATATATACGGCGCCGTTTGGTTTTTAATGAGATTAAGCTCTATGACCGTTGGATCAAGGATGATCAAGGGTTGAGATTCAAAGACATTAAAACTACGTCGTTTCAGTTATGGACAATTGGACCGGATGGGGTTATTGGGACTTTGGGCTGGAGGGTACTTTTTGAAAAGATTTTCGTTTGGGTTGATCCAATTTGGCCCAAAATGTAGACCAAGCCATTTTTATTCAATTTTTGTTTATTTTGTTGTCTTGTTTTACTTTTGTATTTTTTATATTTTCATTTTTTTGTATATTTTCTTTTCCAGATTTATATACTATTTTTCTGATTTTATTAAATTGTGAAATTATACTAAAACTAATTAAATCCTAAAAAATTTTAATAACTATTTTATTAAAACAATAAAAATGCTATTTTTTTATTTTTCCTTAAATTGTTCCAAAATGAATTAATACTAAAATTGTGAAATTAAAAATTCAAATGCATATGCATATTTTTTGTATTATTATGCAACTAATTAACACAAAAATGCAACAAATATCAACAAAATTGTAAAAAAAATAAAGAAAAATCATTTTGTTTGGATTTTAGGAATATTTTGCTCAGGGCAAAAATCACGTGCTCACAGTAGTCTAAGTTTTGAGCCTCTAAAAAATTCCCCTAAAAGGGTATTCTTCAACTTTTAGATCTAGTTTTTGAAATTCAAACATCCAAAAATCCAAAAATAATAGAAAACCTTCAGAAAATCCAAAAATACTGTTTCATTAGATTAATTTCAATTCGTAGCTATTGAGTTGTGGTTTCTGGATCAACGACTGTCTGTTGAAGCTCCTTAGGATCACTGGTTTTGGTTTTGCACAAATTTGGTTGAAGATCAATGTGGTTCTAGTTGGTTTTATTGCCGCTATTATTTTGTTATCACTTCCTGGGTATTCTGGTTGATTTTGGCTGAAAACGGGATGTGTTTGAGCTGTGTTCTCGTTGACCTAGTGGCTGTGATTTGCTGGCTGTTTTGCTGATCTTATTTTCCTTTTTGCTTTGCCCAATTCCAGGTACATTTGTTATCCCTAATGCTTTGAAGCTTCACTCATTGTACTTGAACGACTATGAAATCAAATGACGAAGCATTGTTATCACATGAATCTGCCTCTGAATTTCCATTAGGTTAGTATGTAGTTGTAAATTTCAGTACGCTTTAGCATCAATCAGAACTTTTGAAACCTGTTTTGTAATTAAACTAGAGAGACTCTGGACTATTGATTATATGATCATGAGTTTTTGCTAGACCATATGAGTTACCCAGATTTGCTTAGTTAACTGTATCATTAATGTGAAGATGAGTTTGTGCATACTAACCTAGATTGTAATAGTTAATTGATTTAGCTTCAGATCCAGAATGCTAGGGTCGTAAGCAGGCATAAAATCAGAGTTGACTAATTGCAGAATGATGTGGTATAATAGTTGATCACTTTAGTTAGTTGAGTTTTTTTCCTATGACTATCTGAGTTAATTCATAGCTTAAACAACTCCATTTGATTATTCGTTCTAGATCTAACCATTGTATGAACTTGAAGCAGGCACTTTGAGTGTTTGAGACAGCAAATGTTTTATCTTGATCCATGCATCTGGATGATATAGCCATACTTTTAATTGTGTAAGCTTAGATGGAAACTATAATTAAGTCGTTCACTGTCGCTTTGCGTAGCATAATTGGAAATAACTTCAGGAGGCCTCTATTTTAAGTGAATTGATACTTTGCTGGGGCTTGACAGTCCATTTGCCAATGGTATAGGCTTCAGTGCTTAAATGAATGGCCCAGACTTCACATCTATAACCACTTCTCCAGGCTGGTTGGCCCTATTCTATTCTCGGGCACTTCCTGAGGCCCCAAAGCCTCTAGAGGCCTGAACTAATTGAAATTCATATGTTTAAAATATTAGTTCCAAAACAATGCTCATTAATTAGGACATTTCTTGATTACTAGATACAAATTAAAAATGATGAGACGAGCCTCGCCAAACGAAGCATATAAATCGCGGGGCCCTCAATAAATGCTATATAAAAATACTTAGAATTCGGGAGGACCGTTTAGCAAATTTCACGGTCTTTTACAAAGATAATAAACGCGTAGTTGCTTTAGGAGCGTATTTTAATAATATTACCTTCCTAAGTACGGGTGCACATTTATGTGACCCAAATCTAAATCTCAACGGAGTCAAAATGTGTTGACAGCCATGGGTGCACTGGTGCGACGTGGTTCGAGATGCATTTTTACGACGTTGCAATTCTTATTAAAAAATTAAAAACAATAATAAAAGCGGTTTACTAATAAAAGGCACATAGGTTTTAACATGTTTTTAAAATTAGATTGTAGCCAAATATAGCAGTTGAGCGACCATGCTAGAATCACGGAACTCGGGAGTGCCTAACCCCTTCTCTCGGGTTAACAGAATTCCTTACCTGAATTTCTGGTTCGCGACTGTAATATAGAGTCAAACCCTTTCCTCGATTCGGGATTCAAACCGATGACTTGGGACACCATTTATCTCCCAAGTGGCGACTCTGAATCTTAATAACGAATCCCGTTTCGATTGCCCTTTATTTGAAAAAACTCCTTTTACTATACCCTTCACGAGGTGTAGTAGCAAAAAAGGAGGTGTGACAGCTCTGGTGACTCTGCTGGGGAAAAGAACCCAGAACATTTTGTTCAGGGTTCAAAATTCGAGCTTAGATAAATTGGTGTATTTGGTTATATCTGATTTTCCTACATGTTTCATGCTTAATGTGCTAAATGTTTACCGCTTTGATATTATCTGAACTGCATATAAACTGTGCCGAAACCCTTCTCTTCTCACCTCTGGGGATGTGCTTACTGGTTGAGACGCCCTATTCTGTTAGTGTCAATACCTTAAAATAAGAAAGAGGCCGGACAAGTTACTAAGCCGGATGGCCTTTTGGTTCCTGGTACGTAGCCCCCTTCTCGACTCGAGTTGTCCGCTCGGGTACGCAGTCTAGAACACATACCCAGGTTTTGAACCTAGAATAACTTAACTTCATGCCGGATCCCTAGTAGGAGCGCTTATTTGCATCACGTGCATATGACTTAGGGGACTCAACACAGGGGTTGGGTCCGTCTAGGATAGGTAACAGGAAATGAAATGACCATCATGATGCATTTTACGTATTGCATTTATTTGTCTCGGGCCCGCATGCTGACCGGCTTTTGAACATCGAAAATTTTGTGAAATTGAGAAAAAGAGAGAAATAGCAGTGTAAAGAATTAATTGTTTAGTTTTAGAAAAATCAATGCCTAAATGATGCCGAAACTCTGCCGAAATTTCGGAAAAAAAAAATGAAATGAAAAAAATGAAAATGTTTTGTTTTTAATTGTTTGTTTTACTAAAAGCAAAGGAAAAATATACAAAGAGTCTTTATTTTTTGAAGTTGTTCGCAGAAAAAGAAAAAGAAAAAGAATCTTTATTTTAGTTTGAGAAAAATAAGTTGTTTATTTGTTTGTTGAAAATGAAAAAGAAAAAAAAAGAGTCGTTATTTTGTCTTGTTTTCAAAAAAAAAATAGTGTCTTGCCATGAAAAATGAAAATGAAAAAAAAAAGTATTTCTTTTGAAAGAAGTTTTGTTATTTGCTTTTGAAATGCCAAAAAATAAAAATGAAAAAAAAAGTTTTGTTTTAAAATAGTTCGTTAATTTGCCCGAACTACGCTGGTTTGATTCTCACCGTTTATGAGATACGTAGGCAACCCTTGACGGGTCCAACCACCCTTTTTGAAAAAATAGTCCATTTTTATTTTTGTCATAAATAAATTAGGTGATACCGTTTTGCCACAATAGCCGAATGTCCCCAAAAGGGCGCCGGAAGGTTGTTTGTGCAAAAACGGCCACCACTAAGTCATTTCCCAACGGTTAGTGGGCACAGCCTTAAAATCTTCTCCTCGAAGTGCTGAAAGGCCGTATCGGCAAAACTGGGCTTTATATTTTTGGAAATTAGAATTAAAAAATATTGTCTTTTTCTTTTAGGTCATAAATAAGTGATTAAACTACCTTAATAAATGTACAGGATGAGCACGACTCAAAATGAACCATTTTTGCATAAAATTCCTTTGGAGTTACGTTTGTGGTGGAACGATTTAGGCGAAGAAGGGCAAGATGAAGTCAATAAACATTTGAAAGGGCTTACCGGTTTGCTAGATATTGTGCCTCGGGGAGATATTATCAGAGCATTGATTACATGTTGGGACCCAGCGCATAACATGTTCCATTTTTCGGACTTCGAGCTTACCCCGACATTAGAGGAAATAGCTGGCTACATTGGAAAAGATGAGGTCCCTTTAAGGCATAAGTACTTGGTTGCCCCGAGAGTTGTAGCTGTGCACAGATTTCTAGACTCTTTGAAGATAGTCAGAACCGTCCATAACACAAATCTCGCAAATAGCTTTTGTACTCTAAATTTCATATATCATCGCTATGGCCATATCGGGGGGTTTAACAACCCAGAAAGCAAGATATGTAGCAAAGGAAACCGACAAAAGTGGGAGGAGAATCGACGTTTCGCTTTTATGGTAGTTTTTCTGGGGCTTCTTGTATTTCCAAGGAAGGACGGGAAAATTGACATAAAAGTAGCTGGGGTCATCAGCACATTAATTACTCAAGCTAAAAGTACTCTTGCACCTATGATATTAGCTAACATCTTTCGTGCTCTTACAGTTTGCAAGGCCGGGGAAGCTTTCTTCGAGGGGTGCAGTCTACTATTACAAATGTGGATGATCGAGCATCTGTTTCATCGTCCTCAGTTCTTGAGCTACGGGTCTCCAGAGAAAACATACATAGAAGAGTTTCCCACAAGGATTAAAGGGGTCAATTTGCCAGAAGGATTCACGGGTTGGACAGCATATTTTCGATCCCTCACTGCTAGCCAAATAGAGTGGACGTTTGGATGGTTGCCCGTTGACGAAATCGTATATATGCCGGCAGCCCGGCCACATTTCCCCCTAATGGGTCTTAGAAGCATCCAGCCTTACACCCCGTATCGGGTGTTGAGACAGCTTGGGAGATGCCAGATAGTACCCAAGGATGATGATCTTAGTTTGCAAGTGGTCTAGATTGGCCCTGATGGCCAGTTTCCTGAAGCGAAAGTCCACCAAGTCTGGAGCGAATGTCAATATTTGGCGGCAAATACTTGTGTTTGGGATCGAGCTAAAGGAGAGGTATCACCCGACTATCAGGCTTGGTATAGAAGGGATGTTACATTCGGAAGGCCGGCCAAAAGGCCTCACATCCAGGAATTTGCTGAATCATTACAAGAGCAGTGGGCTTGGTTAGCCAAAGAAAATGAGTACAGGGAAAAAATAAGCGAGCTGGAAAAACAAGTCCAAGATCTTAAGTTTGAAAATAGTGTGCAAGCTGCGGCTGATGAGGGCGAGAAAAAGAAATTGTCCAAAGAAAATGAAGCCTTACGAGCCCAAATCCAGAAAATGAAGATAGCGGCGGAAAACCCTGTTAGGAATGCCAAAGATGCAAAGCTTATAGACAATTTAAGGAAAAAAGTAAATGATTACAGTTTTGACCTCAACAAAGCAGAGAAGGAACTAGCTGGGGTTCGAAGATAACTGACTAAAAATGCAGAGGAACGAGCCCGCATGATTCAACAGCTGAAAGAAGAACATGACAATGAGGTCGCCAGATTAAGGAAAAGGGTTATTACCGCAGAAAACAAAATGAGCAAACAAGCAAAAGAGTTCAAGGTTGAAAGGCAACACTGCTATACAGCTTTAGCACAATTAGAAATGGATCTACAACAACTTCAGGAGAGAAATCAGCAGACTTTGGAGGCCAGGGCCGAACAGATAGGGCGGTTGCTTCAGGAAAAAGGCATAATCAGAGAAACAATCCTAGCTATTGCTCACCACATCACCAGAAAATGCCAAATGTGTGAGAATATGACTCAGACTACCTTCTTTGCCTCAGTGATGATATTTGTGAAACAGATAATGAGTGACCTGGACAGACTCCAAGGGGAACTTGCACATAGGCCCGCGGCGAGACCGAACGATGTCCCGCGGGCACTAGGAGCTTTAATGTATTCATGAACATCATTAAAGTCTGTATTTTTACTAGAGTATGTCAGTTATTTGAGTCTGTATTTTCATTTCGAGTCAGTCTACAATAGAATAGTTGTTGATGGAGTTTGTAGCTCGTTTTATCATTTAGAGTCTGTTAGTTCTCTTCATGTGTCAGTTTTGAGTCCTTGTATTTGAAATGTTTACTATTAGTAAAATTGAAAATTCCAAAAAAACATTTTGTTTCTATTTTATATTTATTGCATTTGATCTGATTCAGGCATGGGCACGGTACATAGGCAATCCCTATAGAATCCGACCATAACCATATGAAAAGGAAAATACAGCAAGAATAAAAACTAAAATGAAAAGAAGAGCGGAGCAATAAAAGAAAACGGGAGAGAAAAAGAAAAACAAAAGAGAAGGGAAAATCTACTTTAAAGAAACAATGACAAGGCAAGGATAAAAGAAAGATGTCACAGTCGAAGTCGGGATGACGCACGCGGCCGAGCAAATGCATATTAAAAAATGATAATTACGGTTATTTGTTTGTTAATTCCCTAACCACTGATAACGTTGTTGTTAATGATGAGTCCAGACAGGTGGTTTAGCTGACTGGCATTCTGGCAACTCACCCATATAACACCCGCTCCAAGGACATGTCAAAAATGGTTAGCCAACAGATAGAAGCAACTGTTGTCAACCTGGCAAGGGAAGAAGAAGTGGTAGATGTCAATGCTATGAAAAAGGAGATGTACAAATTGAAACAACAAATGGTCGAAATGTACCAGGCCTGGGCAAAAGGACATCCCTTGCCAACCTATCCTGCCAATCCTGCCTATATCCCGCCACTCACTCAATCACAAGATCCTCCCACAGTGAATTCTTCTCCAGTTTATCCGACCTACCAACAATATTACACAACCACTTCCCAAACCCCACCACCTCCACCACCAAAACAAATTCCATGCCCTCCACCACCAGTTGCTGCTGTGTTCGTGGCCCCTCCACCTGCCACGTTACAAAGATCTTCGAGCGAACCATTGTTCCAAACACAGGAAAACCACTATTATCCACCTGAGCCCACTTTCAAACCTCCCGAACCATACTCTTATACTCCTCTTATTGATATTTCAGCTGAAGAAGAAAACTTCCCAAAAACCTCGAGCAGGAGGAGATGATACGTAAGGTGAAAAGCTTGGAACAATCATTTCGAAATATGCAAGGTCTAGCAGGACAGGTGAGTGTCGCTTATAAAGACTTGTGCTTGTTTCCCGACGTCCAACTGCCTGCGGGTTTCAAATTACCAAAGTTTGACCTATATGATGGACATGGCAATCCCGTAGCCCATTTGAGGGGGTTTTGTAGCAAGATGAGGGGTTCTGGAGGAAGAGATGAATTGTTAATGGCGTACTTTAGCCAAAGTCTCAGTGGAGCGACTTTAGAGTGGTACACAAGGAAAGATCATGCCCGATGGTACACATGGGATGACTTAGCCCAAGTATTTGCAAATCACTTTCAGTATAACATTGAGATTGTCCACGATTGTCTCTTATTGACCAAGATTGAGAAGAAACCTGGAGAAAGTTTTAGAGAATATGGATTTCGGTGGAGGGAGCAGGCCGCAAGGGTCGATCCTCCGATGAAAGAAGGAGAAATGGTGGATTATTTTCTGCAGGCTTTAGAGCCTACTTATTACGGTCATCTAGTGTCAGCGGTGGGGAAAACTTTTAATGAAGTAGTAAATATGGGAAGCATGGTAGAAGAAGGTTTGAAAT
>MU772484.1:11699-43661 GCA_026770625.1 Nicotiana glauca
ATTTTGTTGGGTTTAAATATAGAAGCACTTCCTTAAGCTCTTAAAAAGAAATAAGAGGAAGGGGCCTCGCGCCGTCGTCGTCGTCGCTCGCTCGGCTTCGGCTTCGGCTTCAGTCAATTGATATGATTGATTGATAATTTTTTGGACCAATAAAATGAAATTAATTAATTAAATATTAATATTTTATATTAATATGATCGTTATTAATTAATTATTTCGTCCTTAATTTTTTGAATCTTCCCGCATTAATTAAACAGCCATTTGAAAGGCTGTGTTTCACGAATAGCCACCTGCAAATATGAAAAGTCACTTTCGCACCCTTTCAATCCAAATTCGTTGGCTATAAATATCTGGCCTTTCATTCAGAATTTTCTCACTCCGAAAAATTTCTGCTTCTTCTTCTTTCTGCATCATTACTTTAAAATAAAGTAAGTTCTGTTCTTCGTGTGGTTTGCTCCATTATTTTGAGTTCGCCGATAACTTAGTGGTTTGAAGTGCCGCTACCGCTAAGTTGGAACTTCCGTTCTATCCTGGGAAGAATTTATCCGTCAACCTTGGGCAACAGTGAGGGGATAAGATTCTTTAAGGACACACAAGAAACTTGTGGGCTCGGAACATAATTCTGTCCATTTCTGTTCTTTTTTATTTTCTGGTTTCGTCACTTCTAAAATTTTACTAACACACCTTTCTCTCAATTTATTTGAACCCCTTATCTTAGAATTTCTAATATTAGTATACCTTAATAATAGATAACTTATAGGTGTTCGACTCCTTAGTTAAATAAAGAATATGGGAATCACTAATATGTTATATTCTAATTTTATGCTGCCCGAGTTAGCAACATTTGATTCTCTGGTATTCGCTTGGTATGTGATTCTTTACTGTTTTTTCTTGTTTCCTTACTAAAATAATTTAAGGTGTGGCTAAGTTCTATCTGATTCATAAGATTCTAGCTAGTTGTGTGTTAACTATCATTACAACTTTCTTACCATTCTGAAAAAAACTACCGTCATGGCCTCACAATGTCTTTTTCAATAATCAATTCCTTGTGATCATATTTTATTAGTTTGTTTATTCATTTTTCTTTATTTTTTGAGTTTTTAGCTCGCATGAAATGAATTATGGTGCTATGGAAAACACATGCTTATCATTATTTTAGAGGAGCGTGTAAGGAATCTAAATGCTGTCCTGTAGATGTTTTTTCATGTCAAGCTGGAGGTAACTCATTGGAGGGGTATTTGATATTTCATACTATCATTCTTCTAAAATTTCCATCATAATAATTGCTTATATATACTTTTTTTCTAGTGGAAGAAACATTGCCCGAACCATAAGCTAGAAGTTAAAAAGGAGATGATTGACTACGTAGAAGAGGTGATAACGCCAATAGATAAGCACAAGAAAGCTCGGATTGTCAAGAAAGGAAGCGTTCCATACAATTATTTCTTAGTCAACATACGAAATTTTGGTGATAAAGTGATTGATAAGTTTAAATATTTATTCCTAGCCAATACCGGCATCCAATGGGATGAGTGAGTTAAGGGAGATGGTTTCATAAATTTTAGGAAGTTAATGCCTTGAAAGATAGATATTTACGGTAAATATGTATTTGTCTAGCATAACTAAATGTAAAAGAAAATTTTGTATCGCATAATTTGAGTTACTTTTTGCAGGATTATTTTAGTAGACTTGGCTTCTCAACAACAGAGAAGATTGATAATCTCCATGAATGGCTTGATGTTGTATTGGAGAAATTCAAGTAAATTATTTGTCTATCTTTGTTTCAAATCTAGTAATTATTTTAAATTGCCATTCGCATTATCGTATAAAAAATGTTGTTCCTACAGGATATGTGAGAAGGTTATAAATCCGAGTTAATCGAGATAATGTAGGGCTATCGAGTATGGTTTCTATTTTATAACTTAATGAAATTATTTAGAAAGAATTTAAAAAATGAGATTGTCATTGCTCTTCACTTTGCAGCGTATCTGGAACATCTACATGTTTTCTCGGAGAAGCAAAAAAGCCAAAGGTGTGGATTAAGAAATTTTCAGGAGCATCGAATGAAGAAGCTTTACTCCGTAATGAGACAGTTATTATAGGTTTTTTTTTCCTCTATAGATCTTGGATATTACCGCTGAATGATACAAACTTCTTCAGGCCTCTTTCAGTTTTTCTTGTTCTATACTTAATAATTTGCTCGAATCAAGATGTTAATACTCAAGGATCAATTTGACTTTCTAAAAGGATTAATTAACACAATTCCTTAATTGAATATTGCAATGTCTAGATTGAAACAAGACCTAGCTGTTGAGATGTTTAATATGAAAGGGTGAAAGGGTTTAATATGAAAGGGTGAGATGTTTTTAATTATTCAGTGAAGCCATGTTACTGCAGGTTAGTAAAAGATGCTAGCCAAGAAAATTATTGGTCGCAGATGTTAGATGGTTATGTATAAATAGTCCTAGTTTCATATGTAGTAGAAATAGAATATGTCTCAGTCTCATAGATAGTACGAGTAGAATATGTCTTAGTCTCATATGTAGTAGAAGTGAAATATATATTATATATAGGGTTCACTGTATCATTGTTGATAAAATAGATTATTCTCCCGTGCATTCTCACATGGTATTAGAGCTTCATTGAGAAAATTATTGTTGTACGTCATTCTAGCGACATCTGGGAAGAAAGATCTCATTTGCCATGCAATTATCTGGCAACTTCGTCTTGTTCCCGGTTTCATCACAGCTACAGTGGTACTGTGCATATACCAGTACCGTCATATCCAAAAATTGTGTGCGACCAAACCCCAAAAATTCCAGTCCCAACGGAATAGAAAAGTCAGTCATCATGCATCTTTCCGGTTGATGAGTCAAGATTGATTTGTGTTATCTCCTCATCAGTAAGTGTTGTGGGATAACCAACACTACCATCTTGTTCGAAAAAGTCTAGCGACAAAACCCCAGTCAATCGCTCTGGTAGAAATCACTCGCACGCCTCCACGCCCAATAACTTTTCAGGCGTGAGTGAGCCATTCGAGCCACTTTTTTACAATACTTCTTCAGGACAACTTACTCGTCCAGTGATTCTGAGCCTACCCATATAAATTGTATTCAATTCTGACAACTTTTATCTTTTCGGTATGAATATTGCACTTTTTTCGGCGAGAACAATACTTTCCAGAAAAGTTTCCATTTTTCTTGGGTGTTTTAGAACCTATTTTATAGTGTGAAATTTAGCTTAGTCTCACTATTTTCAAATTTTTCTGGCAACCTTTCGTCCAACTTCTATTTATTAGCAACCACCTGGTTTTGTTACTCCGGGGAGTCTAGTGGCCTTGTATGTGCAATGATCAGCTTGCAGATATTTTCACCAAGTCTCTCACTAGTCCTCGTATTAGGTACATGTGATTTGTATGCGTTGACTTGAGGGAGAGTGTTAGATAGTTATGTGTAAATAGTCTTAGTCCCATATGTAGTAGGAATAGAATATGTATTATATATGGGGCTCATTGTTAAAAAATAGATTTTTCTCCCGTGCATTCTCACATCGAAAAAAGGCTTGGAACTCAAAGGCACCCGTGAAAGTGAAGTGCTTTACATAAGAATGTAGTTATCGGTGGAGCTTGTCCAACTCAAGACAACATACAAAAGAGGGGCACACAACTCTTCAACAAATGCTTTCTACGTGGAGGAGAATCTGAATCAAACATACGTTTTTTTGCATTGTCCGTTCACTTCTCAGATGATTAATGAAAGTCTACTGGTATATGAAAGTCTGGATGATATAAATCAAAGTGCAAAAATACTAATACAATTCTGAAACATATTTGTAGCCAATATAGCTTAATATGAAAAGCTTGTGACTCTGTCTAACTGTTACTCTAGTCTAAGAAGCCTCTAATGAAGTGCTGAAAATACTGACTGTTTGAAAATACTGAAGACTGTAAGGTAATGATAATGCCCCGAAAGAACTGGGGATCACCAAATAGCTGGTACGGGAATTCTAGCATACTGAATCCTCAAACTGTAACTCTTTACTTGGATCGTGAGAAGCAGGCTCTGGGCAAAAGAGACATCACTACATTTGAATTGTATCTAGTATGTAAAGCAACTGAAAGAAGGAATTATAAATGCTGAAATGGAAATTAAGCTGATAACTAAGATTTGATAATTAGCAACTGAAATGATAACTATTGAAACTGAAACTGAAAACTGATAATTGAACTCATGACTGATAACTGGTATCTTAAATGATAACTGATAACTGAAATGATAACTAATAATTGAACAGAACAAAGGTACTAAGGATATGAATACTCCCACTTCTGAATGATGAACAACCTGTTTATCTGAGTAACCTAGGCCTCGGGCCTAATATATATGTGCACAGCTACGACCCTGTCACGACCCAAACTCCGCTCCGGTCGTGATGACGCCTATCGTGAAGACAAGGCCAGCCAGACCATTTCAGAACACCACTTAAAGCAGGTAATCGGTTATATAACAATTCGAACATGAATTAATGATACTAATCAATGTAAATACAACCCAATACAGCATGACCGAGTTGTCACAAGTTACGAGTATCTAGAGAAGTCTAAATACAACTACAGGGCCAACAATATACAAAATAAAATTTAGAACCAAAGGAAGTAATCCGGTGCCGCAAACGCTGGCGGTCACTCTGCTCAGCTACAATAGCAATACTTTCAACCAGTTTAAAACCCGCTACCGGATGAACAATACCTGCATCTGCACGCGAGGTGCAGGGAGTGAAGTGAGTACTCCAACTCAGTGAGTAATAAAAGTAAATAGTAACTGAGCAGCCAGAAATCACGTGAATCAACCAACATGCTATACAGAAGCCGGGCACGGTTTTTGAGAAAATAGTGAAATCAGTGAAATCTTTAGAAATGTTTCGGCTCAGTTCAAATCTCTTTCGAAAATGGTCTTTTCAATAATTTCAAAAACGGTTTCAAAATAGTTAGTGCTGATTAGCACCGAAAATCCGCCCCTCGGGCTCAAATACTACAGTATAACAGGTAAAAAGGCAAGAAGTATGCAAAATGAGCACATAAAAGCTCGCCCTTCGGGCAATATCTCAAGCTGAGCCAGCCCCTCGGGCTCACTCTCCACAACACTCTCAGCCCCTCGGGCTCTCTCTCTCTCTCTCAAATCACTCTCAGAAACAATATCACATAATAACCGCTGCGGCGCGCAGCCCGATCCACATATCACTGCGGCGTGCAGCCCGATCCATAGCTCGCTGCAGCGTGCAGCCCGATCCATATGGGTACCGCTCTTACTGTGGGGGTGCAGACTCCGGAGGGGCTCCTACAGCCCAAGCGCTATATATCACTATGGCGTGCAGTCCGATCCAATATATACATACTGCGGCGTGCTGTCCGATCCATATAATATACTAATGCGGCGTGCAGTCCGATCCATATAATATACTACTGCGGTGTGCAGTCCGAACCATATAATGTACTACTGCGGCGTGCAGTCCGATCCATATATAATCCTTACATTTAGGACCTAGGCCTCACATCCCTCCGTGTATCCTCACATCCGGCTCTCGGCTGCACTCAGTCAAATATCATCACAAGCCCCTCGGGCACTAGTAAAACAATAGTCCTCAGCCCAAATTATCATTTAAGACTCAATATGAGTAAAAGTGGCTGAGTTGTAAAGTAGTGGAGAAATAGTATGATTGAGTTCAAGTAATAAGTCAAAACAGTGAGGAAGATAGTGAAAGTAATTCCCAAAGGGTTCAAGTAGTTGGCACGAAGCCCAAATATGGCAATCAGCCCAAACAACAGTGATAACAAATAAATTCCAGTCAAATACGCGGTAAATTAATCAATCGAGACGGACTAAGTCACAATCCCCAGCAGTGCTCTACCCTACGCCCACTATCCGGCGTGCAAGTCACCTCAATATAGCACTACGATGTGCAATCCGGGGTTTCAAACTTTCAAGATATCATTTACAATCATTACTCACCTCGAACCGGTGAAATATCTAGCTCGCGACGCCTTTGCCCTCAAATCGGCCTCCACGTGCGTCGAATCTAACCAAAATCAGAGCGAATACATCACAATATACTAACAGAGCAATACCCAATCGAAAACAATCGATAAATAGCAAAGATCTCGAAACTAGCAAAACCCGAGCCCTGGGCTCACTTTTACAAAACTTACATTACCAGATTCCTCGTCTAGCCACGAGTCCATACATACCAAGAACTCCCAAATCCGAGCCCAAATGACCTACCAAATCCCAATTTGAAATATCAAAACTCAAGCCCTAGCTTTACCCCTTTTTAATGAATTTCAACCAAATTTCCATGTTAAATCTAACATAATCTCGTGTATTTAGGCCAAAGAACTTACCTCTAATCATTCCCTCTTGAATTCCTCTTCAAAATCGCCTCAAAGCTCTCAAAGCTCGCTCAAAAATGGTGGAAAAAACATAACTCTCGCGGATTAAATATTATAAATCTGGCCAGCCATTACCGCACCTGCGGTAAAAATATCGCATATGCGGCTCCCGCTTTTGCGGTAGACACGTCGCTTCCGTGGAAATTCTCTAAAGCCCCATATACCGCTTCTGCGGTCAAAAAGTCGCACCTGCGACTCCGCTTCTGCGGGCAAAGCTCCGCTCCTGCGAAAGAAATCCCCTTAAGAACAATTTTGCTTCTGCGGCCTCTACTTCGCACCTGCGACCTCGCTTCTGCGGTCTATATTCCGCAGAAGCGGAAATACCAGAAGCAACAATATTTTCCATTTTCACAAGTTCAAAACTTCCGGTTAGTCATCCGAAATTACCCCGAGGCCCCCGGGTCCTCAACCAAAAGCACCAACATATCACAAAACATCATACGAACTTGTTCCAATCATCAAAACACATCAAACAACGCTAAAACCATCAAATCACATCGGATTCAAGCCTAAGTTCTTCAAAAACTTCCGGAATGCACTTTTGATCAAAACCTGACCAAACGACATCCGAATGACCTGAAAATTTGCACACATATCCAAAATCACCCAAAGAAACTACAACAACTCTCAGAATCCCATTCCGACCCTCGGATCAAAATCTCACCTATCAACCAGATTTTGCCAAAATACTAACTTCGCCAATTCAAGCCTAATTCTACACTGGACCTCCAAAGTCAATTCTGATCACGCTCCTAAGTCACAAATCAACCCCTAAAACTAACCGAATCACCGAAAATCATATCCGAGCCCTATAACTCATAAGTCAACGTCCGGTTTTTCCAGCTTCAGCCTTCCTTAAAGAGGCTAAGTGTCTCATTTTCTACCAATACCAATCCAAATCAACTCTAACACACCACATACTGATAATGAAACTTGAAGAAGCATAAAATAGGGAAAACGGAGCATTAACACATGAGACGACGGTCCAGGTCATCACATCCTCCCCAACTTAAACAAACGCTCGTCCTTGAGCGTACCCAGAGTTGTCCTAGAAGCCAACCAATAGCTGAATAACCTTACAAAGCATATACCCGGGGTAATCCCACGTCACCCTATCTCATATAGGTCTGACAACACAACATAGCTAAAATTACCCAATCCAATCTAGCCCATAAATTATAGAACTACCTTCTCACTTTTGAAACCATCAATACGATCAAAACCTCACACCTATACTTTGGAATAGTCCCTAACCAGCTGTAATACCCATACTTGCAACCTCAGGTGAAGGCATATGATATACCATATAATCCAAGCACTCGATACGATAACTTCATTCACAGTAGTTACCAACAACAACCAAATATCGATAGAAAATCTCTTATTTAGCTAAAGTCTCATTCCAACACTCTCATACACTGCCAACGATAAATGAAACATGCAACAAACCATAACCATCTCTCAGATCAGCCATTCATGAATCCACTTCTATTTTGACTAATACTACAGCAGATTTCCGAGCCGAACCTCGATATTATCCTTCCAACAAGCTGAAATCAAATCTGTTCGTATTCATTAATGACTCCAACGATCTCCTCGAATCCAACACACCACTCAGGTGATATGACACCTCAACATAGGCCTAAGCCACAACTTGCATAATACACGCACCAATGGAACAGTCTGAACATACTCAAATCATGACAAATGACTCAAACGAAAGAGTTGTGCCTCAAGCTCATCAGTCCATCACAACACATGGCTGAGACCCCATCATCCATCATAGAAATAGAATACCTGAAGCTACCCTGAAGGGACATACCCCCGCGTGGCCTCGCCACAATGCGCGATCCTACCCAAATATTGTTACACATGAAACACCTCCAGTTGCCATGTTCAAAATCGACAGCTATGCACAAAGTGATGTTTGGAACCAAAGCGATCCATTACACCCATGATGAAATAAATAACATACGACACGTAACCCAATAGGCCATAACCAATACTCCATTTACCAAGCAACACTCAATTACTCTTTCCGTTTGACTTCCTCTATGAATCCTCAATAGAACCACACCACATGTGTCCATATTCAACAAATTATAACGTCTCACAGCACAGAAAGCAACTCATAGATCTCCTTAGATCACTAACAAGCTCAATAACAATCGAATCTACCTATCCCTCAACAATATAACTCGGGGCCAACCAAGCTAACTCAAGCTAAATACGTAGCCACCTCAGCCTGCCAACGAACTCAATACCAAGAAGCCTGAAGCTACTCCTCCCACTACTACAATTCCTGCTAGAGCCATACGATACGGTGCCCGGCACCAAATAAATATCGAAATCCACAATCTCGCCCGGCGACATGCCCGGCCACAAGAAACACACCCAAAAATGTCCCTCAATACTGAAACTGAATCAATGGTAGAAACCTCTACACTGACATCCGCCACGAAGGCCCAATTAAGAAAAACAATCCTTCCCAGCCGTTCGCTGGTCATTGGAATATAACCACTCTACTAGAACATAATCCGATGCACTCCGCCACGCAACCTGTGGCATTTTTCGACATAACCCATGGCACAATAGTCTAGAATAACCCACACTGAGACAACCAGTCTACAGCTCAACATCATATCCAAAATCTAACATACCAACAAAGAAAGATCCACTCGGGCCTCCAAATCCCAATAGCCGCTAACGGTACCAACACACGCGCTCCACAACCACTACATAGTCTATACTTGAGAACTCCCAGTCCCAGCTCCATATAGCACACGAATCACTGTACCTAATCCCCAAATTCCTCAATATGAATACATATTACACCTCACGTACCCAATCATCCCACGATAGATATTCTAAATTTCCCCTGTGCCATCACACAAACAAAAAATTTAACAGTCGATTTAGCAAGAAAGTGTCGCAATACTACCGAAGTATCATCAGTTTACATTACCTTCCCCCTTTTACCGAACATATACCCCTGTCAAATCACTAGAATAGCAGTACTATTTTCCTTAATCATCTGAAGATCGATTCTTAAATCATTTGCAGCTGCCCGTGATGCTTAAGAATTTAATGACTTCCCATTATGAACTGAGCCAAAACCTTACACACAAAAACCCCAATCCTCCAAAACATATCGCATATGCCATACTCTCCAAGGATAACATGAGAACTTTTATCTCCCTTCTGCGCCACAGACATCAACGCACTCAACTAGTCAAGAACTTTCATTGATCCCATTTAGAAGAAAAATCATTACACACTCCATTCTCCTCATGTCCATAGAAAATATACGTCTCCAAACCATGATCAAACCCAACAATAATTCTCTCCCAATTCCATTTGCACAGCCTAAACTGTCAGGAATGAATCCTTCTAACTGGACCAAGCTAAACAAGCCGTCAGAACTCAAGAGCCTTGCTGCAAAATACATGTACGAACTCATTGCCTCGAACACACATCAAGAGTTAATCATATCCTTACCATACCGATTCGGTCCACTAACAAGCTACTTCGTTTATCTAGGTTTCCTTCTGATTCATTTTCAACTTGATATTCCTTCTTGCAGTAGCACCACAGTTCCTCAACCCAGGTTTACCATATGAGAATCGAACATAAGACCACACTGTCTAAGACCCATAAGCCACTGAATACTCTCTTAATGTTTCCCAGAAATACCACATTCTAGAATACTTTACTTGAAGAACTTCCTGCGAATCTGAATTCATTACCATTACTTTCCAGATACTGATACATAGAATCCCATAATTAACATAAAATACCACAAGTCTTGATCTTTTGTAATGAAAACACAGTCTCTAGACATATACACAACCCTAAGACACCTGATCGTTACATGTAAAATCTTGAAAACACTAGAATCATTCTAGAAAGTCATTCACTCTTATTCAAACTGATACTTACTTAACTCAATGAATAGAACCACTCGTGCCTTATTAGCACTCTGACACCGCAGGATATGATCTCATTCCAATACAAACAAACATCTTCCTTCCATATACACTAAGCATTCTTTATCATCAACAGCTCAAGACATCCTATTATTTCCACACATCTACGAAGCACCATATAACCTTTGTCAAAAATTTTCTTCACTCGTGCCATCCTCGGCTCAATTTTTGCAACCCGAACTGATCCGCCATCATACCTCAAAAAGGAACCAACATAGCACATAACCGTGCAATCAGCTAATCAATAGCAACCTCCCCAACTTGGCTCAAAGCCATATATCAGGACATACTCAATAACCCATAATACATTTACTCTAATGATGCCACAATAACATAGTAAGATTAAACTCAAATCGTCTACAAGTTTGTGAAAACACCGATCATCTAGTACCATAATCCTCTGCAAGTCTCGCATTCATCCCCACATCAGTTGAGTCCACTCTCTTAAGCAACCCAAATTTTCAAATTTCAACACGTACCCTTCAATTACAATAGCAATACCTTCAACCAGCTCAAAACCCGCTACCAGGTGAACAATACCTGCATCTGCACGCGAGGTGAAGGGAGTAAAGTGGGTACTCCAACTCAGTGAGTGATAAAAGTAAATAATAAATAAGCATCCAGAAATCACGTGAAGCAACCAACATGCTATACAGAAGCCGGGCACGGTTTTTGAGAAAATAGTGAAATTAGTGAAATCTTTAGAAATGTTTCGGCTCAGTTCAAATCTCTTTCTAAAATGGTCTTTTCAATAATTTCAAAAATGGTTTCAAAATATTTAGTGCTGATTAGCACCAAAAATCCGCCCCTCGGGCACAAATACCACAGTAAAATAGGTAAAAAGACAAGAAGTATGCAAAATGAGCACATAAAAGCTCGCCCCTCGGGCAATATCTCAAACTGAAGCAGCCCCTCGAGCTCACTCTCCACAACACTCTCGGCCCCTCGGGCTTTCTCTCTCTCTCTCAAATCACTCTCAGAAACAATATCACATAATAACCGCTGCGGTGCGCAACCCGATCCACATATCGCTGCGGCGTGCAGCCCGATCCATAACTCACTGCGGCGTGCATCTCGATCCATATGGGTACCCGCGATCACTGTGGGGGTACAGACTCCGGAGGGGCTCCTACAGCCCAAGCTTTATATATCACTGCGGCGTGCAGTCGATCCAATATATACATACTGCGGCGTGCAGTCCGATCCATATAATATACTACTGCGGCGTGCAGTCTGATCCATATAATATACTACTGCGGCGTGCAATCCGATCCATATAATATACTACTGCGGCGTGCAGTCCGATCCATATATAATCCTCACATCCAGGCCCTAGGCCTCACATCCCTCCATGTATCCTCACATCCGGCCGTCGGCCGCACTCAGTCAGAATATCATCACAAGCCCCCCGGGAACTAGTAAAACAATAGTCCTCAGCCCAAATTATCATTTAAGACTCAATATGAGTAAAAGTGGCTGAGTTGTAAAGTAGTGAAGAAATAGTATGACTGAGTTCAAGTAATAAGTCAAAACAGTGAGGAAGACAGTGAAAGTAATCCCCAAAGGGTTCAAGTAGTTGGCACGAAGCCCAAATACCGCAATCAACCCAACAATAGTGATAACAAATAAATTCCAGTCAAATACGCAGTAAATTAATCAATCGGGACGGACCAAGTCACAATCCCCAATGGTGCTCTACCCCACGCCCAATATCCGGCGTGCAAGTCACCTCAATATAACACTATGATGTGCAATCCGGGGTTTCAAACCCTCAGGATATCATTTACAATCATTACTCACCTCGAACCGGTGAAATCTCTAGCTCGCGATGCCTTTGCTCTTAAATCGGCCTCCACGCGCGTCGAATCTAACCAAAATCAGAGCGAATACATCACAATATGCTAACAGAGCAATACCCAATCGAAAACGATCGATAAATAGCAAATATCTCGAAACTAGCAAAACCCGAGCCCCGGGCCCGCTTTTCTAAAAATTACAAAACTTACATTACCGGATTCCTCGTCTCGCCACGAGTCCATACATACCAAGAACTCCCAAATCCGAGCTCAAATGGCATATCAAATCCCTATTTGAAATATCAAAATTCAAGCCCTAGCTTTACCCCCTTTTAATGAATTTCAACCAAATTTCCATGTTAAATCTAACATAATCTCGTGCATTTAGGCCAAAGAACTTACCTCTAATCATTCCCCCTTGAATTCCTCTTCAAAATCGCCTCAAAGCTCTCAAAGCTCGCTCAAAAATGGTGGAAAAAACATAACCCTCGCGGATTAAATATTATAAATCTGGCCAGCCATTACCGCACCTGCGGTAAAAATATCGCATATGCGGCTCCCGCTTTTGCGGTAGACACGCCGCTTCCGTGGAAATTCTCTAAAGCCCCATGTACCGCTTCTGCGGTCAAAAAGTCGCACATGCGACTCCGCTTCTGCGGGCAAAGCTCCGCTTCTGCGAAAGAAATCCCCTTAAGACCAATTTCGCTTCTGCGGCCTCTACTTCGCACATGCGACCTCGCTTCTACGGTCTATATTCCGCAAAAGCGAAAATACCAGAAGCAACAATATTTTCCCTTTTCACAAGTTCAAAACTTCCCGTTAGTCATCCGAAATTACCCCGAGCCCCCCGGGACCTCAACCAAAAGCACCAACATATCCCAAAACATCATACGAACTTGTTCCAATCATCAAAACACATCAAACAACGCTAAAACCATCAAATCACATCGGATTCAAGCCTAAGTTCTTCAAAAACTTCCGGAATGCACTTTCGATCAAAACCTGACCAAACGACATTCGAATGACCTGAAAATTTGCACACATATCCAAAATCACCCAACGAAACTACAACAACTCTCGGAATCCCATTTCGACCCTCGGATCAAAATCTCACCTATCAACCAGATTTTGCCAAAATACTAACTTCGCCAATTCAAGCCTAATTCTACACCGGACCTCCAAAGTCAATTCCGATCACGCTCCTAAGTCACAAATCAACCCCCAAAACTAACCGAATCACCGAAAATCATATCCGAGCCCTATAACTCATCAGTCAACGTCCGGTTTTTCCAGCTTAAGCCTTCCTTAAAGAGTCTAAGTGTCTCATTTACTACCAATACCAATCCAAATCAACTCTAACACACCACATACTGATAATGAAACATGATGAAGCATAAAACGGGGAAAACAGAGCAGTAACACATGAGACGACGGGCCAGGTCGTCACATCCTCCTCAACTTAAACAAACACTTGTCCTCGAGCGTATCCAGAGTTGTCCTAGAAGCCAACCAGTAGCTGAATAACCTTACCAAGCATATACCCAGGGTAATCCCACGTCACCCTATCTCATATAGGTCTGACAATATAACATAGCTAAAATTACCCAATCCAATCTAGCCCATAAATTATAGAACTACCTTCTCACTTCTGAAACTATCAATATGATCAAAACCTCACACCTATACTTTGGAAAAGTCACACCTATACTTTGGAATAGTCCCGAACCAGCTGTAATACCCATACTTCCTACCTCATGTCAAGTCATATGATATATCACATAATCCAAGCACTCGATACGATAACTTCCATTCACAGTAGTTACCCACAACAACCAAATATCGATATAAAACCTCTTATTTAGCTAAAGTCTCATTTCAACACTTTCATATACTGCCAACGATAAATGAAACACGCAACAAACCATAATCATCTCTCAGATCAGCCATTCATGAATCCACTTCTATTTTGACTAATACCACAACATATTTCCGAGCCGAACCTCGATATTATCCTTCCAACAAGCTGAAATCAAATCTGTTCGTATTCATTAATGACTCCAACGATCTCCTCGAATCCAACACACCACTCATAGGCCTAAGCCATAACTTGCATAATACACACACCAATGAGGAACAATCTGAACATACTCAAATCATAACAAATGACTCAAACGAAAGAGTTGTGCCTCAAGCTCATCAGTCCATCACAACACAAGGCTGAGACCCCGTCACCCATCATAGAAATAGAATACCTGAAGCTACCCTGAAGGGTCATACCTCCGTGTGGCCTCGCCACAATGCACGATCCTACCCAAATACTATTACACATGAAACACCTCAAGTCGCCATGTTCAAAATCGACAGCCACGCACAATTTGATGTCTGGAACCAAAGCGATCCATTACACCCACGTTGAAACAAGTAACATATGAAACGCAACCCGATAGGCCATAACCAGCACTCCATTTACCAAGAAACACTCAATTACTCTTCCCGTTTGACTTCCTCTATGAATCCTCAATAGAACAACACCACATGTGTCCATATCCAATAAATTATAACGTCTCACAACACAGAAAGCAACTCATAGATCTCCTTAGATCACTAACAAGCTCAATAACAGTCGAATCTACCTATCCCTCAACAATATAACTCGGGGCCAACCAAGCTAACTCAAGCTAAATACGTAGCCACCTCGGCCTGCCAACAAACTCAATACCAAGAAGACTGAAGCTTCTTCTCCCACTACTGCAACTCCTACCGGAGCCATACGATACGGTGCCCGGCACTAAATAAATACCGAAATCCACAATCTCGCCCGACGACATGCCCTGCCACAAAAAACACATCCGAAAAAGTCCCTCAATACCGGAACTGAATCAATGGTAGAAACCTCTACATTGACATCCGCCACGAAGGCCCAATTAAGAAAAACAATCCTTCCTAGCCGTCCGATGGTCTTTGGAATACAACCACTCTGCTAGAACACAATCCGATGCACTCCTCCACGCAACCAGTGGCATTTTCCGGCATAACCCATGTCACAATAGTCTAGAATAACCCATACTGAGACAACCAGTCTATAGCTCTACATCATATCCAAAATCTAACATACCAACAAAGAAAGATCCACTCAGGCCTCCAAATCCCAATAGCCGCTAACGGTACCAACACACGCGCTCCACAACCACTACATAGTCTATAACTGAGAACTCCCAGTCCCAGCTCCATATCGCACACGAATCACTGTACCTAATCCCCAAATTCCACAGTATGAATACATATTACACCTCAAGTACCCAATCATCCACGATAGATATTCTAAATTTCCCTTGTGCCATCACACAAACTCAGATATCGACAGTCGATTTAGCAAGAAAGTGCCGCAATACTACCGAAGTATCATCAGTTTACATTACCTTCCCCCCTTTTACTGAACATATACCCTTGTCAAATCACTAGAATAGCAGTACCATTTTCCTTAATCATTTGAAGATCGATTCTTAAATCACTTGCAACTGTCCGTGCTGCTTAAGAATTTAATGACTTCCCATTATGAACTGAGCCGAAACCTTACACACAAAAACCCCAATCCTTCACAACATATCACATATGCTATACTCTCCAAGGATAACATGAGAACTTTTATCTCCCTTCCGTGCCACAGACATCGACGCACTCAACTAGTCAAGAACTTTCATTGATCCCATTTAGAAGAAAAATGATAACACACTCCATGCTCCGCATGTCCATAGAAAATATACGTCTCCAAACCATGATGAAACCCAACAAGAATTCTCTCCCAATTCCATTTGCACAGGCTAAACTGTCAGGACAGAATCCTTCTAACTGGACCAAGCTAAACAAGTTGTCAGAACTCAAGAGCCCTGCTGCAAAATACATGTACGAAATCATTGCCTCGAACACACACCGAGAATTAATCATATCCATACCATACTGATTCGGTCCACTAACAAGCTACTTCGTTTATCCAGGTTTCCTTCCGATTCATTTTCAACTTGATATTCCTTCTTGCAGTAGCACCACAGTTCCTCAACCCAGGTTTACCATACGAGACTCGAACATAAGACCACACTGTCTAATACCCATAAGCCACTGAATACTCTCTTAATGTTTCCCAGAAATACCACATTCTAAAATACTTTACTTGAATAACTTCTTGCGAATCTGAATTCATTACCATTACTTTCCAGATACTGATACATAGAATCCCATGAGTAACATAAAATACCACAAGTCTTGATCTTTTCTAATGAAAACACAGTCTCTAGCCACATACACAACCTTAAGACACCTGATCATTACATATAAAATCTTGAACATACTAGAATCATTCTAGAAAGTCATTCACTCTTATTCAAACTGCAACTTACTTGACTCAATGAACAGAACCATTCGTGCCTTATTAGCACTCTGACACCGCAGGATATGATCTCATTCCAATACAAACAAACATCTTCCTTTTCTATACACTGAGCATTCTTTATCATCAACAGCTTAAGACATCCTATTATTTCCACACATCTACGAAGCACCATTTAACCTTTGTCAAAACTTTTCTTCACTCATGCCATCCTCGGCTCAATTTCTGCAACCCGAACTGATCCGCCAGCATACCTCGAAATGGAACCAACATAGCACATAACCATGCAATCGGCTAATCAACATCAACCTCCCCAACTTGGCTCGAAGCCATATATCAGGACACACTCAATAACCCATAATACTTTTACTCTAATGATGCCATAATAACATAGTAAGATTAAACTCAAATCGTCTACAAGTTTGTGAAAACACCAATCATCTAGTACCGTAATCCTTTGCAAGTCTCGAATTCATCTCCACATCAGTTGAGTCCACTCTCTTAAGCGACCCGAATTTTCAAATTTCAACACGTACCCTTCAATTACACATGAGATCTTCTAACATACACATGAGGATCATACCACTTAAGAACACTCCGCAGGAGATATCCCACCTGCTTCGCGTCAATTTAGTATTTCAGCATGCCTTCCACCATCATATACGTTACACTGTCATTTAGTCTTCCTGAGTCTGAGCCCATTCCGCCACAAATATTGCACTTAACTTTCAAACTAGGAGATATAAAAATATTCTTCACGCGCCCATAACTCGGTCTACACAATAGATCACAATCAGAATCGAGCACTTATCAGTCACCTTTCATCCAGCAGACTTCTTTGTCACCACCAGGTCGTCCAGATACATCTCGCAACACTAACATACTCATCACATGGATATCTGACCTCCATTCTGGCTAATAAGGACAATACTGAATATATAAGTTAAAAATATTTGTTCACACAATCAGCACCTCGGTGCTCAAGCCATAGGCAAAGATCCGGCCTCAAGTCCTCCATACTGGCCCGATATACTCACGAAGATCACATATCGCCCTTTGATCGGGGAATCACAAGACATCAAGGCACATATACTACTGAGCGCTCACGTGCGTATACAGACATGTGGAAGGAATTGCAAGAGTTATATCTCAAGCTGAATCAAGTACGCACGATAAGAATTCCAAGAAAGTAAAGTTTTCCTAAAGGTTCTGCAGCCTCTCGAAGATAAATACAGACGTCTTTGTACCGATCCGCGAGACTCTACTAAACATGTTCATGACTCATGAGACCTAGTAACCTAGACTCTGATACCAACTTGTCATGACTCAAACCCTGTTCCGGTCGTGATGGCGCCTCTCGTGAAGACAAGGCCAGCTAGACCATTTCAGAACACCACTTAAAGCAGTTAATCGGTTATATAATAGTTTGAATATGAATTAATGATACTAATCAATGTAAATACAATCCAATACAGCCCGATCGGGGTGTCACAAGTCACGAGCATCTAGAGAATTCTAAATACAACTATAGGGCCAACAATATACAGAATAAAATTTAGAACCAAAGGAAGTAATCCGGTGCCGCGAACGCTGGCGGTCACTCTGCTCAGCTATAATAGCAATACCTTCAACCAGCTCAAAACTCGCTACCGGGTGAACAATACCTACATCTGCACGCGAGGTGCAGGGAGTAAAGTGAGTACTCCAACTCAGTGAGTAATAAAAGTAAATAATAACTAAGTAGCCAGAAATCACGTGAAGCAACCAACATGCTATACAGAAGCCGGGTACAGTTTTTGAGAAAACAGTGAAATCAATGAAATCTTTAGAAATGCTTCGGCTCAGTTCAAATCTCTTTCGAAAATGGTCTTTTCAATAATTTCGAAAATGGTTTCAAAATAGTTTGTGCTAATTAGCACCGAAAATCCTCCCCTCGGGCACAAATACCACAGTATAATAGGTAAAAAGGCAAGAAGTATGCAAATCTCAAGCTGAGCCAGCCCCTCGGGCTCACTCTCCACAACACTCTCGGCCCCTCGGTCTCTCTCTCTCTCTCTCTTTATCAAATAACTCTCAGAAATAATATCACATAATAACCGCTGCGGCGCGTAGCCCAATCCACATATCGTTGCAGCGTGCAGCCCGATCCACATATCGTTGTGGCGTGCCGCTCGATCCATATGGGTACCCGCACTCATTGTGAGGGTGCGGACTCCGGAGGGGCTCCTACAAACCAAGCACTATATATCACTGCGGCGTGCAGTTCGATCCAATACATACATACTGTGGTGTGCAGTCCGATCCATATAATATACTAATGCGCCGTGCAGTCCGATCCATATAATATACAACTGTGGCGTGCAGTTCGATCCATATAATATACTACTGCAGTGTGCAGTCCGATCCACCGATCCATATAATATACTACAGCGGGTGCAGTCCGATCCATATAATATACTACTGCGGAGTGCAGTTCGATCCATATATAATCCTCACATCCAGGCCCTAGGCCTCACATCCCTCCGTGTATCCTCACATCCGGCCCTCGGCCGCACTCAGTCAGAATGTCATCACAAGCCCCTCAGGCACAACTAAAACAATAGTCCTAAGCCCAAATTATCATTTAAATTATCATTTAAGACTCAATATGAGTAAAAGTGACTGAGTTGTAAAGTAGTGGAGAAATAGTATGACTGAGTTCAAGTAATAATCAAAACAGTAAGGAAGACAGTGAAATTAATCCCCAAAGGGTTCAAGTAGTTAGCACGAAGCCCAAATACAGCAATCAACCCAAACAATAGTGATAACAAATAAATTCCAGTCAAATACGCGGTAAATTAATCAATCGGGAAGAACCAAGTCACAATCCCTAGCGGTGCTCTACCCTACGCCAGCTATCCGACGTGCAAGTCATCTCAATATAGCACTACGATATGCAATCCGGGGTTTCAAACCCTCAGGATATCATTTACAATCATTACTCACCTCGAACCGGTAAAATCTCTAGCTCGCGATACCTTTGCCCTCAAATCGACCTCCACGCGCGTCGAATCTAACCAAAATCAGAGCGAATACATCACAATATGCTAACGGAGCAATAACCAATCGAAAAAAATCGATAAATAGCAAAGATCTCGAAACTAGCAAAACTAGAGCCCCAGGCCCGCTTCTCGAAAAATTACAAAACTTACATTACCCGATTCCTCGTCTCACAGAGTCCATAAATACCAAGAACTCCCAAATTCGAGCTCAAATGACCTATCAAATCTCAGTTTGAAATATCAAAACTCAAGCCCTAGCTTTACCCATTTTTAATGAATTTCAACAAAATTTCCATGTTAAATCTAACATAATCTCGTGTATTTAGGCCAAAGAACTTACCTCTAATCATTCCCCCTTGAATTATTTTTCAAATTCGCCTCAAAGCTCGCTAAAAAATGGTCGAAAAACCATAACCCTCGCGGATGAAATATTATAAATCTGGCCAGCCTTTACCGCATCTGCGGTAAAAATATCGCATATGCGGCTCCCGCTTTTGCGTTAGACACACCTCTTCCGCGGAAATTCTCTAAATCCCCATATACCGCTTCTGCGGTCAAAAAGTCGCACCTGCGACTCCGCTTTTGCGGGCAAAGATCCGCTCCCGCGGAAGAAATACCCTTAAGACCAATTTCGCTTCTGCGGCCTCTACTTCGCACCTGCGACATCACTTCTGCGGTCTATTTCGCAGAAGCGGAAACACCAGAAGCAACAATATTTTCCCTTTTCACTAGTTCAAAACTTCCTGTTAGCCATCCGAAATCACCCCGAGGCCCCCGGGACCTCAATCAAAAGCACCAACATATCTCAAAACATCATACGAACTTGTGCCAATCATCAAAAAATATCAAACAACGCTAAAACCATCAAATCACATCGGATTCAAGCCTAAGTTCTTCAAAAACTTCCGGAATGCTTTTTCAATCAAAACCCGACCAAACAACGTCCGAACAACCTGAAAATTTACACACATATCCAAAATCACCCAACGAAGCTACAACAACTCTCGGAATCGCATTCCGACCCTTGGATCAAAATCTCACCTATTTACCGGATTTCGCTAAAATACTAACTTCGCCAATTCAAGCCTAATTCTACACCGGACCTCCAAAATCAATTCTAATCACTCTCCTAAGTCACAAGTCATCCCCCGTAACTAACCGAATCATCGAAAATCATATCCGAGCCCTATAACTCATAAGTCAATGTTCGATTGACTTTTCCAGCTTAAGCCTTCCTTAAAGAGATTAAGTGTCTCGTCTTCTACCAATACCAATCCAAATCAACTCTAACACACCACATACTGATAATGATACATGAAGAAGCATAAAACAGGGAAAATGGAGCAGTATCACATGAGACGACGGGCCAGGTCGTTACAGACCTCAAGCCCAAAAATGCATAAAGTAAATTATGGCCTCAGGCCCAAATATGCATAAAACATAAACTGCAACCTCAGGCCCAAACACGCATAAAGCATAAACTACGGCCTCAGGCCTAAGTATGCATTAAACATATAAACTACGGCCTCAGGCCCAAATACAGGTGTTTAACATTCAAGAACTGTGAATTATTCTGAAATACATGATGCCGAAATAATGAACCATACTTAGTTGTATGATACTTGAATGCTGAATAGAGCTAGACTGAGACATGTATTAACGAACAGATTATGAAAATTGAAACTTGAACTATTTACAACATGCTGAGTAATCTAGACTAAGACACATGTGCATCAAACCCAGGTCAATATTTATTACGCACTGATTTCACAACATTCAGAATGAAAGTCATGAACGACTTACGAAGCTAGAGAATAGAAATTCTACAACTATTCAAGGAACTAGGCTTAACTATATTTTTGAGGTGATTAGTAATGTGGTAAAAGAAACATAGTGTAAGGAGAATTATTCCCAAATACAGAGAGTTAGCCTCACATACCTTAACTTCCTGCTCTTGAGCATAATACAATATTTGTCAACCCTTTCAAATTTAATCTATATCAATACAAGTCAAAGGGATTCCAAATTAGCAACAATACTCATGTTTTGGTCACTTAGGCATTTTATCAAATACTTGGTGGAATAAAGCTTCATAGCCCTTATTAATGGCGTTTCTACACCCAACAAGCCATTCTCTTATTCCTAGATAAATTCTAAAATCTCGAATGTTTATAATTAATATCATTCTTTATCACCCATAAGGTAAACAAAACATTTAAATAATAATCAACAACCAAACGTATAACTATTTATGCTTTTCTCTCAAACCTATAAACCTATATCTCATGAACTAGAGTCAATAATAATCATTAATCCGATGCTAGAATCAATTAGAGGGTGAAGACATTACTTTTTTGAAGTTCAATCCCCTTGAATTCGAGTTCTGGGGTTCCTTCTCTCGACAATGATATCCCAATCGAATATCTAATGATATGGAGTATTTACCCATGTTAATAACATGTTGGGAAATTGAAATTAACTTAGAATCACCATTAGAACTTACCTTAGATGGTGGAGGGACCCTTAAGGAGTTAAGTTTTTGAGAGCTCCCCTTTCTAGAGCAAGTTTTTCTGTTTTGGGGTGTGGGGGACGAAGTAGGCTCTTAAATGACCCCCCTCACCCACCTGAAGGCCTGACCGTGCACCTGATAGCACAAAATGACAATAACACTGCCACAACTGCGCGGCCGCGCACGGGGCGCGCATATTACATACTGTTCTGTTAAACCCACATAACTTTTCGCACAGAGATCTGTTTGGGCTCCAACAATATATCGTTGGAAAGTTATTTCAAAGACCTAAAAATTTTATGTTTTCAGGTTTCCCAAATACCTTACGAATTTTCACTAAGTCCTGCTATAAGACTAACCTTCTGTAAACTTAGTAGATTTTGTCGAATCTTGTACACCTAACTCTCCATCCTGATTCAAAACAACTATTACCACCCATAATCATCCCAATAGAACTTCACATGTCTAAAATTTAACATTACTACTCATTTAACACGTCCATACCTAAGCCAAATTTACGGGGTGTTATATTTTCTCCCTTTGGGATCATTCGTCCTCGAATGATTATCTTGGTTGTATTTTTGGTTAACTCCGGACCTTAAACGGGTCTGGTGGGAACATGAACTTTCATTAACACTTACATACTAAGCCGAATGAATAAATGATTACTGAATAGAATTACTACTGCATTGACTGAATATTGGTCTGCCATGGATACATGAATACTGAACTATTTAACTGGATATATGAATATTGAACTAGCACCGATATTTGAGTATTGAACTATCATCAATATCTAAGCACTAAGCTGGCATGAATATCTAATTATTGGACTAACATGAGTAGCTGAGTATTGAACTGGCATGAGTATATAAGTACTGAACTACCATAAGTATCTAAGTACTGGAAAGTTGAATGTTATAACATGACACATGAAATATTGGTTGTACCACCGCTAATTCTGGTGGCAAATCTAACTCATAAGCTAATTGACTGATCCTTCGCAATATTCTATATGGCCCAATATAGCAGGGACTAAGCTTCCCCTTCTTCCTAGAACTCATAACGCCTTTCATAGGCGAAACTTTCAGAAACACCTAATCATCAACTTGAAGCTCTAGGTCTCTATGCAACACATTCGCATAAGACTTTTTGGCGGCTCTGAGCTGTCTTCATACCCTCTTGAATCAACTCGATTTTCTCCATAGTTTGATAAACCAAATTTAGTAACAACAACTCTGCTTCACCAAATTTGAACCAACTAATTGGTGATCTACACCTCTTGCCGTACAATGCCATCTTAATACTAGAATGGTAGGTGTTATTATTAGCAAGGTCAATGAGAGGTATGTGATCATCCCAATTACTTTTAACATCAAGGACATATCCTCAACTGTTTGAATAATGCGCTCTGCGTGGCCATCTTTCTGAGGATGAAAAACTTGTGCCTAATTCTTTCTGAAATATCTTCTAAAAGTTCATTTTAAACTAAGCACCACAGTCCCAAATGACGGACAACAGAGTCCCATGCAATCAGACAATTTTCTGAATGTACAACTTGGTACAATCTTCTACTGAATCTGTAGTTTTTACTGGCAAGAAGTATGCTGACTTGGTAAGTCGATTTACAATCATCCAATCAAATTATGCTTTTAAAATGAGCAAGATAATCCTGTTATAAATTTCATATTTACCATATCCAGTCAAAATATGTGTTGTCACGATCCAAAAACCACAAGTCGTGATGACACCTAACTGAACTCCCTAGGTATGCCAGCTAACAGCAAACTCAACTCAACTGAGATTATAAGAGAATAGAAAATAAATAACTGGACATTTATAAATTTACCAATACCAGGTAGTACAAATAACGAGTTTCTAAGATTTGGAACTTAAAAAACTGATAGAAATAAATACACGTCCTATTTGAAGGTTACATAAACAGATTAGCAATAACCTAAACTACCAAGAACAAGTGGCAACTATATCCAAACGCACGAATATCTTTCGAGTCAGCACCCAACGTCACCAGCAGCTCCGCTCCAAAATCTGCACGGGACGTGCAGAAGTGCAGTATTAGTACAACTGACCCCATGTACTCGTAAGTATTTTGTCTAACCTCATCGAAGTAGTGACGAGGCTTTTAGTTAAAAAGATTCTTATTTAAATAACCTGTACGTTAGATTAACAGTAAAGCAGTTGACACTATAACGGATAAAAGTATCAAATACAACCCGGCGAGTCAGACAATGAATACTTTAAAGAACCATAATAGAATACGTACAATCTTTCTTGGTATGAGATATATGTCAAAAATGTCAAATCACATGGAAATGCTACACCCTTCATGCTTTTATCTCATCCTCTCCATGAATAAATAAAATTATGTAACAATTCAATTAGCACCGCAACACCCTTCGTGCGTTCAACTCATCTTTCCAAAGTGATCGTACAACAGAAATAACCATATCACAAGAACGCAATAATAGGAACTTCTAAGTAGGAAATATGCAAGTAGAAATCGTGGAAAAGGATAAACATGTGGGTCACAGTAAAAGACTAAGCGGAAGGCATGTGAGTAATAAAAACAATTGGAAAACAGGAAATATCAACTCCAATTAATTAGCATGTTGGAGGCCTAAGTACAAATATAACAATTAAGAGGAAAAACACATGTTATTTACAAATTAACAAGTAAGGGAATGAATGGCTAGCATAGTGGAAGGCTTATACTGAAGTGCAACAAAATAGATACAACATATAATATAAAAGCAGAAATAGACATGGTAATTGTAAGTTGAGAAAGTAAAAGACATAGACTGTGCAACAACAATTGAGATAAAGTTCAAGTACAAGACAATAACAACAAGTCGCTCCAAATATGTAAATACAACAATAACAACTTAAGGTAAGGGCACAACCGTATACACGGGAAACACATATCACATCAAAATGCATGTCCCTCGTCTTTACCTGGACGGAAGCACCCTTTGTGCCGTGACCTCACTATAACATACAAACATAACAATACTAATGAAATGGCATGAAATCACCCTTCGTGCTTTTACACTCAAATGATATGGCATGACATCACCCTTCGTGCTTTTACTCTCAATAATATGGCATGACATCACCCTTCGTGCTTTTACTCTCAATAATATGGCACAACATCACCCTTCGTGCTTTTACTCTCAATAATATGGCACGACATCACCCTTTGTCCTTTACTCTCAATAATATGGCACAACATCACCCTTAGTGCTTTACACTCTCCCTCACATGATAATGTATAAACAATGGCACGACATAACCCTTTGTGCTTTACACTCTTCCTTACCAAGCATATATATATAACCATAACAAACAAGGCAGGAAGCATAACGAACATCAAGGAGAGTGTTTTAATGGTTATTCAAGACAATTCCCAATCATAACTTTCCAAGTCAACAATGGTTCAATGATCCTCAAGAATCGTATTATTCAAATATTTCCATGAATCTCATAAATGGTTAACGACACAAGTATAGAGTCTAGCATATCATGAATATCGATTATACTAATGTAATAATGATTCCGCGTAGAGATGACCGAATTAGACATATCAATGTATTCTTACAATTTCCATCAAGTTTGATCAAGTTATAACAAACTAAGTCTTGATATCTATCATTCAATATTATGTCCTTAGTATCTAAGAGTCAAACAAGGCTTTAAGCAGAATGTCACAAAATTATACCAACACAAATATAACATAATCCACCCCCCGAGAATGATTAACCCTAGCACATAGATATACGTTAGTCACCTCATATATGTATCACCCCCGCATGTAGCAAAAAGTGACAAATAGGAAGAAAAATTCCCTCAACAAAGCTAGGCAAAACACTTACCTCAATTCGGCTAATCCAACACTTAATTTAGCTTTTTCCTCTACCAATTTAACTCCGCTCGACTCTATCTAGCCAATTACGACTTGAATATACCACACGATGCAAGATAAAACAATTTCAATTAGTAAAACTATGATTTTTATTCAATTTCTAAAAAGTCAATAAAGGCCAAACCTCGGGCCCGCCCAGTTAAAACCCGGGTCCAAAGGTAGGTCTTCACTGCCCATAGCCCCACGAGTGCAAATGTGTTTTGTTTTCAAACCGAGTCTTATTTGACTCTCAAATCTCAAATTTTTATTTTTCAAAAGTTTGACAAAATCCCTAAATTTTTCCATAGTTTTCCCACGAATTTGATGTTAAATCATGTATAAAATCATGAAATATAGTTGGAAATTGATTAAAGATACTTACCCAATGATTTGACATGAAGATCCCCTCTCAAAATTGCCCCACCTCGAAGCTAGGGTTCAAAAATATGAACAATGAAGCAAAAACTCACAATCTCAGCACTTAATAGGCTGCAGATGTTGCATTTGCGAACAAAACTTTTCATTTCCCAATGAACATTGTTTTTGCAATTGCCATAGAAGGTTCGCAATTGCAAATGAACAATGTCGCACCAGAAACTAGCAAAACCCAAAATTCTCCAAAATGATCCGAAACTACCCCGAAACTCATCCGGAACCTCCTGGACACAAACCATATATGAATTTCAATCATAAAACACGTTACGGACCTGATCGCGTGCTCAAAATACTGAAAAGAGGTCGTCTTAACTCGATATTGACCATAGTCAAACTCCCAAGTTTCTTAACTTTATTAGTCTCTCAACCAATGATCAAAATATACACCCAAGCCCCTCGGGACTCAAAACAAAAAGTGAACACCAGTCTTAAAACACAAAACGAACTCGTTCGTGCGCTCAAATCATCAAAATTACTTCTAAAACCACGAATCGGATGCCAAAACGCATGAAAAACAAATTAAACTTCAAGAACTTCTAGAATCACAACTGAGCATCAGAACCCTATCAAGTCAACTCCGAATGATGCTAAATTTTGCAGACAAGTTCCATATGACAAGACGGACCTACTTGAAAATTTAAATCACGCATGACAACCTCTAAACGATGAATTCACACCTCAAGCTGAAATAAATGAATTTTAAAACTTCAACTTCCACAACCGATGCCAAAATCTATTAAATCACCTCCGATTGACCTCAAATTCCACAAACAAGTCACATTTGACATTATGGACCTATTCCGACTTTCGGGATCAGAATCCGACCCCGATATCAAAAAGTCCACTCCTAGTCAAACTTCCCAAAAATCTAACTTTCGCCAATTCAATACTAATTCCGCTACGGACCTCTAAATTACAATCTGGACGCGCTCCTAAGTTCGAAATCACCCAACAAAGATAACGTAACTGACGAAACTCCATTCCGACGTCAATACCAAAAATTCAAACTTGGTCAACTCTTCCAACTTAGAACTTAAATCTTGAAGTTCATTTCCCCAAATCGATTCTGAATAACTTGAAAATCAATACTGACGATTTACACATGTCATAGATATATCATGTAGATCTACTCGAGACCTCAAAATACCAAGCAAAATGCAGATACTCAAAATGACCAATCGAGTCGTTACATGTGTATTCTCTGATAAAACCTAGGCTTTCTGTTTCTTGACTTTCACTTCTGACAATTCGGACAATTAGCCACAAAATTTGCAGTGTTCCTTTTCATGTCATTAAACTAATAAATCTCCTTGGTTATGATGCATATTTGGGGAACCTGGATGGAAAGAATACCTAGAATTATGGGCTTCTAACATGATCTCCCCTCTTTAAGTCCATCTATGTCTGAAACACACAATCTGTATTGGTACCTCAATGTACCATCATCTCCCTCTTATTCAAAAGCCATCGTCTTATACTTGTGAATCTCCTCTTTCAACTGCAACACATAGGTATCATCAAATTGTTTCTCCTTCTCTTTGGCTACTAAGGGGTAACAGTCCTGTTGTAGACAACAACTGCGTCATCTTCGGAGTCCAAAGTCGAATTCCTATCTTGGCTGGTGAACTTCTTTCACCAGAGTTCTCTTATCTACCTTAATCATGACTTATACTTCCCAGGCTTTATCTTCTTAAGCACTTCCTAAAAATACTTATAGAATTGTTGTGAGCTAAGTCTTTGACATGTACTCTAAATTTTAGAGTCCCGTGCAATGGTAATACCCTCATAACACATAAATGGGCATGATTTTATAGCTTTCTGTGATCACTTTATCATCAATAACTAAGCTCGGTTATCATTCTACTCACTTTGTGTTTCTTACACATGCTAGACATAATCTCTGTGGTAATTATACAACTTCCCCACATTACCAAACTGATTTTTTTTCATATCCCATGCTAACTATTCGAGTTTCAAATCTCCAGCAGGACTAACTAATGGTTTTCACATCACCCCTTAGGCCAAAGGTCTTATACTTGCGGATCCTTTATTTTTTTGTTGGGATCCAAATAACTTGTCTTATTTTCTGCAATTCTTTACACTCTACGTCAATGATGACTCATTTTCCAACTTACTTCTGAGAAATCTTTTTTTTACTAGGAAAAACTAAATTATTCACATAGCGGAAAGCTAATGTATTCACAACTATCATACACAATCTTAATAATTTAACTCTGGTTACACTGTCAATCTTGGAGAAACCACATTTTGATTGCTCATAAAGGCTATTCTTCTATAGTTTGCTCTCTTACTGCTTGCTAATTATCTTTCCCACTATCACTGTACTTCAGATTTAACTTAAACTCTTTGGGTTCTAACACACATTTGGTATTTCAAACTGTCATCCACGCACTAGAGTTAACCTGGCTAAGTGAATCAACTTATATCTCTACTAGCTCTGCTGAAATTGGTGATTCACTGTATCAACTCAAAACTTACTTTTTATTCTTTTACTAAACACCTGCTAGAATCACATTTTCTTGTTCTACTTTGGATAACTAAAGTGAGGCATAAGGTTATTTATAACTTCCCTCACCATCCGACCCTTTTTATGGTCACATGCTTATTACCTTTTTGGACCATGTACATGGATCACCCTTAGGGAAAGTTCATCTGTCTTAAACAAAATTAGAATATCTAACCCCAGACTTTCTATATAAAAAAATCATATCATACTATAAACATCCGTGGTAAACACTTAGTCACATAACCTAAGGGGAAACTTCCATATCTTTTATCTTACATTAATAGCTGCTTCTTATAGTAACTTACTAACGTGGTACTTCTAGTTCTGATTTGAATAAATCTAAACAACTTAAAATCATTCCTGAAATTCAATATCGGCTGCTCTTGGTTCTTATTTTGTACATCATGTCTTCTTAGTCATATACATGAGTTCTACGAGATCACATCTTTGGTAATAATAAACGTTTCTGACTCCTGGTTATTTTACCCTTAGACTCTTTTTTGTCCAAAACTATAGTGACAATGTTAGGGTCTAGCATTTGAACTATCATCATCCAACTTGTGGCTCGATTTCGAAGAATTAAATGAAGTTCTTCTATGAGGTAAAACTCATACGAATACACTACCATGCACAAACTTATCCTTCAAAGTATACCATCATCTGATAATTCACTTCCTGCGCCATTGATGATAGGCTATAGTTATGTATTTTAGTCGATTATTACACTCTAATTTACTGCACTTTAGTTGAGTTTGCGCTTTAATCGCTAGTGTTTTGCACTAATTGTGTGTTTTGTGCCTTGTAGGTGTGATTCCAAGCTATATAGATATTATGGAATGAATTTAAGTGATTTGAAGCTTTGAAATTTGAGTAAAAGCTCAAGGAATTAATCCGGGATCGTGTTCGAGGGTCAAATTTGATAGTTGAGAACAAACGAAGACTCGATGAGGCATATTGCACACTGTCTAGTAAAATGTACATAACTCTTTACTCAAAACTCCCTTTTGGCTCAATAATATATGGTTGGAAAGATAACTCAAAGGACTACAACTTTCAATTTTTGTGTTTTTCCAAATTCTAAGCGGAACAGGGTGAAACACCGAGGTTTCACCGCAACCACGGCAGAACTGCGGCAGAGTGCAGACGCAGACAATTGAAGAATCAGAGGCCATGTTTGGCCGCAGTAAACCGCGGAAGGAGGCGGAAATTTCAGGGAATTATGTGCAAAACATGGGATTTTAAGACCTAAACCCTAGATAAAACAAAGGAGGCCGGCCAAGAACAAGAAAGGGACATATTTTGGACACAAAATTAGACCTAAGGAGGTAAGAGACACTACTTTAGGGTTAGACAACACCCTTGGAGGCAAGAACACATTGGGAGCAAGGCGGAGAATTCTTCTACAAGTTTTTCCTTCCTCTTCCTATTTTTCATTGTTGGTTATGACTTTTAGTATTGTAGTTTTACATACTATTATGAATAGCTAATTTGTTATCTAGAGTTTTGATAGAACCTTTTGTAGGATAAATTCTTGTTATGTTTTTATATAATTGAGCCATAGCTTTTCTCTATTTGTTCAACTACGTTTATATTCTGGTTGATTGAAGAGCTCTCAATTAGCTGTGCTTATTTAGTATGCATAACTCGGGAGAGAGTGCATATTTAGGTAATTGTTGAACAACACCACTCCCAGAGTATATGAGGGATCAATAACCGAGGGTTTAAAGGTGGGATTAGGGATAACGAAGCCTTGGGTGCGATCTGAAGTGAGCTGTATTAAAAGCCAGCTAGCGTAGCTTGGGATAGTGCGTCTAGTAAATTATCGTAATTACTCGGGAGAGATTTACAGCAATAAGAGTGCTCATGATTGGTAGAGAATACTTAGGCAAAATTACAGAAGACATAGCGGGAAGGATTCCGACAATTGAGGAAATCATAACTCCAGACCTCCTTAATCTTGTCTCTAACCCTTAGTATATTTAGTTGTTAATTTACTATTTTAATTTGTTAGTTAATTATTTAAACACAATAATCTTAATATCTATAAGTTAGGAGTTGTTCAAACTTGTCTTCTTGGTGATAGTGAACAGCTGTAGCTAAACCTTAGTTCTCTGTGGGATTCGACTCCGGACTTGTAAACCGGATTATATTTAGAACGACCGCATTGTCCTTTTTATAAGGCATAGTTGGGCGTGATCAAATTTTGGCGTCGTTGCCGGGGAACTAACATTGTAGTTGTAGCTGTATATATTGCTAGGGTTCAAGTTTGAGCTTTCTTTTTATTTTTTTTTGTTTTTTTATATCTGTTGATTTGAGAAACATGACATCTTGGAATTATGGGAATTTAGGTGTAGATAATTCTACTATTGATCTCTATACATATCGTGAAGGAAACCACCCGTGGCAAAATTTTCAAAACGTTCCTAAGAGCGAGTTATGTGCACCAACTCAATCTTATTTGTGAAATGTGTGTGATGTGTGTGCTGGTAAAAATGGTCACCTTCATGGTTGTGCTTATATTTCTTATTTCCCCCAACCCCTTACTATGATGGTTCTACCTTTTCTTGTGAAGTTAATAGGAACAAAGAACCTGGGAATTCAGATCTGAAGGAGATCAAAGATATGCTAAAGTGCCTTCTGGAACAGAATAATGAGAAACAATTGCACATAGAAAGGCAAGAGGCAACTATTCGCAAGTTGGAGGCTCAATTGAGTCAAGTAGTTGGAGTTGTTAATGCTCAACAAGCCAATATTGGGGATAGTAGCCATGAAGAGCGTGAATTTGAGGTATTAATTAAGGAGGTCAGAGTAGAACATCAACAACCTATCCAACTACAATTTGAGGATGTCGATGTTGAAGAGGTGAGACTAGAGTCAGCCAAGGACTTTGAGGATACAAATTTTGTTGACTCTAGTATCA